>PYUH01000390.1:262614-317303 GCA_016808085.1 Suaeda aralocaspica
GGCGCGGGGGGGGGGGGGGGGGGACACTATGACCTACCGTTGTCCTTACCCTCGTACTCGAATCAAGAGATATGAGATCTTCTTATCCTTGGCTAAAATTTTGGCATTCGACTATGACCTAATGGGGTTTCGTTATCTCCCTAAAGGAGGGCGGTGCAACTTCTCTACTTAGGTTTCGAGATTCTAGACTCACCTCTAAGCCAAGCATGTGGACACAATGCAAACAAACTAACACGACATTCAACATCCTGTAAGAAAGGGCATGTGGGCCCCCAAAGCCCCGGGTCCACACATGAAAAATCCCATGCTAGAACAATCGTGTTATAGAATAGATGTTGTGAATGAAATTATTTTAGAAGATATGCCTCGATACCTTAATAAGGATCTCTTAGAGGCCATTCTATGCTTGGATTGCTTGTATTGTGTTTAAGGTGAAGGAAATTCTGAAGTTAATGCCATAGCCAATGTTTTGGATGGTAAAAAGATGACTCTAGAGGAGAGCCAGAGATACCTTGAATTACCTCAACAAGTATGTTCCATTAAGGAGGTAACACATCCTGAAATAATTAAACCCCTCCCCTCTAATTTTAAATATGCTTTCTTAGATGACAATGATTATATCTAGTCATAGTTAGTTCTAATGTTACTAATAGCCAACTCGTGTGCTTAAATCTCATAAAAAGGCTATTGGTTATACACTTGATAATTTGGCTGATGTTAGCCCTAATTTTTGTATGCATAGACTTCATTTAGAGGAAGACAATAAACTTTGCATACATGGACAAACTGAGAAAACCCTAACATGCAGGATGTGGTAAAAAGGAGGCCCTTAAACTCCTTGATGCGTGTACCATTTATGTTGTGGCAGATTCTCAATGGGTAAGTCTATTTCAGGTATTCCCTAAGAAGGGAGGAACAACTGTTGTGTGTAACGAAATGAATGAGCTATATCCTACTAGAGTGGTTACAGGTTGGCGTATGTGCATTGGTTACAGAAAATTGGAATGTCACCACTAAAAAGGATCATTTGCCTCACCCTTTTATTGATCAAATGTTAGAAAGGTTAGAAAAATAAATAATTCTGTTATCTAGATGATTGTTCAGGTTTTTTCCAAATTCACATTTATTCTAATGTTACCTCCTTTAGTAAGTGTTAAAGGTGTTAGAAGTTTGTTGGCTCATGCAGGTCTTTTCCGCTGCTTTATTAAAGATTTTTCAAAATTGCTAAACCCTTGACCCAATTATTGCTAAAAGATTCTTAATTTTAAATTCACTGATGAATGTCTTGAATATTTTAATTTGATCAAACAAGCACTAATTAAATTCACTTATCTCCATATGGAGGCCATGCCGGACCTTCTAAGACAACATTCAAGGTATTGCCAGTGATATTTAAAGATGCAAGAGACTTTGTTGTAGCTTGTGATTCATGACAAAGATTAGGTATTATCTCAAAAAAGCATGAGATTCCTCAAACTGGTATTTGATGTTTGGGGCATTGATTACATGGGTCATTTCCCCTCTTCTAATGGAAATCGTTATATTTTAGTTGTCGTGGATTATGTTTCTAAGTGGGTGGAAGCAATTACTACCCCCATTGTGATTCTAACACTGTTTTGAGACTGTTTAAGCAGGTTATTTTTCCTAGGCTCGGAATCCTTAGAGCTATTATCAATGATGGGGTATCGTATTTTCATGAAAAGAGGTTGGATAAGCTGCTAGAAAAGTATGGTGCTTACCACAGAACCGGTTCGGCATACCATCCATAAACTAGTGGTCAAGTAGAGGTTTCTAATAGAGAAATCAAGTTTATTCTAGAGAAAACTATTGCAAAATCGCAGAAGGATTGGACTAATAAGCTTCATTATACTCTATGGGCATATAGAATGACTTTCAAGACTCCGATTAGCACTTCTCCATATCGGTTGGTTTACGAGAAGGCGTGTCATCTTCTAGTTGAACTAGATTACAAGGCTTATCGGGCAATCAAGGAGCTAAATATGTCAAGCTTGCTGGAGTAAAGTGATTACTTTAATTAAATGAGGTAGATGAATTTCGGTTGCGAGCTTATAGTAGTGCAAAAATCTATAAAGAGAAGACGAAAACATGGCACAATAAGAGAATCATGAAAAGAGAGTTCCAAGTTGGTGATAAAGTGTTATTACGCAAGGCTACGGTTGTTCCCTGGAAAGTTGAAATCTAGTTGGAGTGGTCCTTTCATGGTTAAAAATGTGAGCACATGCGGTTATGTTGAAGTTCAAAGTGACAAGGGTGAAATATTCAAGTTCAACGGTAGAAGCTCTACTATGATGGTGATGTCATTGGATTGGTAGAAGTCATCCAACTCGATGACCCCGACGCACAATGATAACTCCATTAGCTACGGTTAAGCAAATGACCTTAAAAGAGCGCTCCTCAGGAGGCAACCCAAGCTTTCTATCCCTTTTTATCTCTTTTTGCGTGTTTTTAGTTGCGTTTGTTTGTTTTATGGTGTGTTTGTGTTTTTAGTTTAGTTTAGTATAGTTTTCAATTTAAATTTTGAAATTTAGTTAAGTGTGTAATATTTTTTTTTAGGCTATGTAGACTATTAATAGAGATTTAGAGAGAAAAATATGCTTAATTAGCATTAATTTTAATAATAATCTTAAGCTTAATTAGGAAAAACAAAGAAAATCAGCAAAACAAGCCCCCACAGGAGACCTGCGGGCGCAGCGCATAAAACTACCTATTACTCTATGCGCTCACAGATCTAATAAATAGTAGCATCCCCCCATGCTTGATAGGCCTCCTGTGGGCGCAACCTTCAAACTCCATTTGCTCGCTGCGGGCGTAGGGGCTCCTTGTATCCTCCGTCTACTACTAATACTACTACTACTACGACTACTACTACTACTACTACGACTACTACGACTACTACTACGACTACTACGACTACTACTACCACCACTACTACCACTACTACCACTACTACCACCACTACTACCACTACTACCACTACTACTACTACCACTACTACTACCACTACTACCACTACTAACACTACTACTACTACCACTACTACTACTACTACTACCACTACCACTACCACTACCACTACTACCACTACGACGACCACCACCACCACTACCACTACTGCTACAAACCAAATTTTGTTGCAATTTTCACTTTTCTTCCATCTATTAAGTTATAAGCCACTTTTTACCTATGATTTATTAATATTTATGATGTTTTTTATTTTCAATTGTTAGGGCTTAACTTTTACAATTTTGTGATATTGAACTTGATGTTTGTTGTTTTATCATTGCTTTTTAGTTGTTTTTCAGCTTCAAACTCATGTTTATGATTGTAATTTGTGATTAATTTGTAATTTTGTGGATTTCATGTTTATGATGGGTTTTTGTGATGGATTTTGTGACTAATGTTTTATGATTAGTTCAATCTTGGTTTAGACCAAGCTTAATTAGCTCTATGATTTTTTATTATTGTTAATGCTTGCATTGCTTCTAATTTTACTTGTCCATGAGTTAGTAGAACTTTTTGGGCTGTTCTTCATTGTTTATAAGCTATGCTACTTTATTGAATTAATTGAGTGTGTTTGTCATAATTTGTTGAATGAATTGAGTTGGTGAGTTAGTTTGTGCTTTACTGCTTTAGAATTTTTAGTTTGCTAATTTTTGGAGATTTTGATGGAGGTTGAATTGTTGGTAGAAGTTGTTTTCATAGCTAATGTTGGAGTTAGGAAGTGTCTTTGGTTTCTTATAATGCTCAATGTTCATGAAATGGTTTATCGTTGGAAGTTAGTTGGAGGCTTTGTGCTTACTGGAGAATTGTAGTTTTCATGGTTTACTTGAAGAAACAAATGGGTCATAGCGAATTTTTCGCTCAATTTGTTTGTGCTTTTGTTGTTGATTGCTACAATTCATATAATGTTGCCAAGTTGCCTCCATTCTTAGATCCTAATTGCAATATTATTTGATGAATCAACTTTCTTGCCTTCTTTTTAATAATGGTGCTTTCAAGCTATGAAGATGTGATTTCTAATGTATTTCTATTTCCTTGGGTATAGTATGTTTGCAGATCGTGAGGAAAACCGTGGGAAAGCTCATCGGAGGGGGCGCTAAAACGTCCCGAAAATCGGGTGCATCATCTTCGGCTTTAAAGGAGAAGCAACCTTCTTCTTCTAGACTGACACCTCCTAATACGCAAGAACGACAAAGAAAGTTGGAGAGGCTTTCCAAGCGGACAATCCGATCAACCAGATTCTTTCACAAGGAAACTTGTGATAAAATGGGCATTATTAAAGAGGTCATGAGAATGGCTTATCGGATTGGCTGGGGGAATTGGATAAATGCCACCATGACAGGACCCGATGGTAGAACCCAGCAGGTGCCTTATAATTACCGAGAGCTCACCCTTGTGTTCCTTTCCTGTTACCATTTCACACTTACCCAAGAAACCCTTTCATCTGAACGGAAGGATATTAGGGCGGTACTATAAGATGGACAAAGCTGAGCTCAACCATTGTTTCTTTGGAATAAAGCAATTACATTTCTTTCTACAATTGAGCATGAATGGGGCCCTTATCTAGAGGGCGACTGGTGGGACCGCATTACAGATGGTACTTCTCCATATACTTCCACTACAGCCAAGGCATCGGAGGTCCAACATCCAGCCCTTCAATACTTCCTCCGCTACTTATTCTACTGTCTCATTTTCATAGGTGAGCTTGGTCAGGTTTACCCAGATGAGATTCACCTTCTTTGGATGGTTAGTGAAGGGTATGCTAGGCAACCCTTGCACTATAACTTCGAGCTCTTTCTTGCTCACCGGTTTGCTGAGATCACAAACGAATTACAAGCACTGACACTATCTATATAAGGGGTATGATTACTTCGTTGGCCTACTCCTTAGGTCATGTCGAGGATATTCATTAGCTACGAAGAGAACCCTTATCTTGATATTGGTGCCCTTCGAGCTGCAAACTTTCTACGATATTATCACAGGGGCACCAAACTTTCTACGATACTATCCTTTGTACTAGGGTCCTGGTTAGTAGTAGAGCTTGTTTCTTCTCCTCTCATTCGTTCTTCAGACCTACGTGTCCCGGGATGGGACAATGTGTGGTTTGGGGGGAGAGCTTACTTTCATAATATATATGTAATTAGTTTATTTATGCTTTGAGAAAAAAACCCAAAAAAAATGAAAAATAATAAAAAAAAAATCAGAAAAAATATAATAAAAAGAGTGTTTAGTTTAGTTGTTTTTCCTTTAACCCTTTTCCTTGGAGTTTGGTTTATTTTGCCCTTTCAGCTTTACTTTTAATCTGGCTCTTCATTTTCTTTATTTTTGTGTGTGTGAGTTAGTTTATGTTGCTTTCCTAGTTTAGTTGTTTACTGCTTTCCTAGATTTGTTTTATTGCTTTCGTAAGACTATTGCATGGTTTGTATTACTGTTAGGAGTTGGAGTCTACGTGTGACCAAAAAGAATGTAATACTTTCTTAGGATTAGTTCTGGAGATAATGATTGATCAGTTGGTAATTCTCGTCCTAGCTTAAGTTTGTTTTGAAAATTTAACTATTCTTACCATATATGCTCCTTTTCTGAAAACTTTATGACTCATCACTGCAGATGAATTCACATGTGTGATTTATTGGCCATGATCTGATCTTTTATTGCTCTAATTCCTTGTATTGGTCAACTCTTTCAACCTTGCTTAGGTATTGGACTTGAACTGTGTTAACGGGAGGATTTGAACCACCTTTGTTTATATTTTTATTCATTTTTTTCTTGTGTCCTTAGTTCCTGGTGTAATTATGATCTTGAGTTTGACATTGGATTCTGGTAGCTTTAGTTGTTGTTTTGTGCATGTTGCGAATGATGAAAGGCTCATTTCTTCTAAGAGCCTCTAGATTTACATATTTTAGGCATTACATCTCATATATTCCCTTGATCCTATGTTTTGTGGACTTATCCTTCATCTGTGGTTTTAACTACATTACAAACTTGTTTAGCCGTGCTTCATTGTTTATTATTTGTGCCCAAGTTTGGCTTGGGGGAGTTTTGGATTTGTTGTGGTGTTGCTATACATTTGATGGTGTTCTTATTGGAGAATTGTTGGTGAAATTTTGTTGGAATTGCTATTTAGTGAGGTTTTTGATTATAGGTTTCACATTAAGGCTCTATATACCAATGTCTAGGTATATTTGAGAAGTTGACATTTATATTTTATTTTGGGCCCAGTTATGTATGTGTGATGATTTTGTCTTTTGTTTAATTAATTGAGCAAGGACTAATCATTAAGAGTCATGAACCTAAAGTTTTAAATGTGCTTAAAAAGGAAAAATCTTGGTGAAAAGAAAAAAAAATTGAAATAATAAAAATGAAATTAAAATTCAAAAGAAAAGAAATAAGAAAAAAAGAGAAAGTTTAGGCTTGTAAGTTAGTTGGTTGATTCGTTGTTTTATGAGAATTATGGTGTTTATGTGAATTAATGTTGAAGAGAAGTTTGGTTTGATTAGGTTGGAATTGGTTTTTGGAGAATGTTGTTGATGCATTTGGAGTTGTTGGCGATTTTCTTCTATTTTATATGCATATACCCCGCATTCCACCGCATTATCCCAAATTTATCATACCCATCACCCTAGCCATGCTACAAGCATATAAAAGTCCTTTTTGATCTTCAAGCACATGCTATGGTTTTTGTGAATTGAATCCTTTGTCAAGGTCGTACAGTATTAATTGCATTTCGAGTCGTCATTTAGGATGAGTAGATACTCTTTAAACACTTGCATGAGTGTGTGAGATGTGGGGTTTTGATTTTTAAATTTACATTTACACACATTATTACATTTGTATTCCATCTTTGGTTGGGAGGTGAAGGTTAAAGCTTCATTGCAATAAGCTCATCATTGAATGTGTGGAGGTGATGACCCATGAGCTATTGTAGTCATTGATTCATGAAACTTGCTTAGTTGGTTTTGTTTGACTCGTATGTAAGAAGGATGGTGATTGGGTGCATGATCGGTTGGCCTTGATCCATGTGTCTTCGGATATTTTTTCGAGTTATAATGGCTATTTTGTTTTATGTGGTGTAGTTGGTTTATGTGTTTGCTCAGGACGAGCAAAGGTTCGGTTTGGGGGAGTTTGATATACATGTTTAATGTAATGTTTTCCCCTTATTTTTAGTGGATTTCGTGTGTCTTAATAAAAGAGTTTATAGCTTTATTTCGTTTTAAAAAGTGTTCCTTGGTGCTTGTGATATGTATGAGCTTAAGTGGTTTTAGTTGGTTTTTAATGCTCTTTACATTAATTTTATGTCTAATGGTTATCAAGCACGGTTTTCGGTTTGATTCATGTGTTTTAGGTGTGTCAATTTGACGTTATGAAGCCAACAGAAGCTGAAATAAGTCATTTGGTCTTACATATGGAAGCGTGCCAAGGAACGAAAAGCTAAGAGTATCGACTGAAAGAATCAAGTGACGGAACTAGAAGATCGCAAAAGTATCATTAGCGTTCATGCGGGTGCATGGGCCATTTAGGCCACCCCTTTTATGCGGGCGTATTTTATAACAGATTCTCCACACATACGCACAGAGAACCCTGCAGGCGTAGCGAAGTAAATGATTTTGTTCCTTGCGGGCGCGGCAGAGCTGGTTTTCGGCAGTTTTGTTAGGCTCTGTGTTTTTTATGGGTTTTAATTGTTTGGGCCCATTAATTAGTATAAATAGGGGCACGTTATTGGGGACGACCTACACCTCTTTAACACTAGTCTGTAGATTTTGAATGCTAGTTGGAACACTAATCACTCTCTAATTAATTCTCTCGCTAGATTAGTTTTTGTTCAAACTTTCAATCTTTTAATTCAATTCAAGTTCTTTATTTTTAGTAATTTATTTCTCTTTTCTCTTTAGTTCAATTATATTAGTTTTGTTTATTAGTTTTAATTATTATTTTGTTTATCTTAGTTAGTTTTAGTTTCTTAATAAGTTTTGAATTAGTAATTTGTTTAATTGTTCTTTGTTTATATTTATGATCATGAATTCTTTATTAATTATTATTATTTTATTTTTTATAATCATAAGTGAGTAATTTAGTTTATAGGGTTGGGGGGATCCATGAACATGTTAATAAATTAGTTTAGTATTAATTGATTAGTTCCTAATTAGTAATTCAATTCCTATTATTGACTTCTATTGATTGCAATTAAATTGTGGCCAAATGTAGTTGTAAGTTTGGTAATTGTCGAAATGGAGGCCGAGAGGTAAGGTTACCACAATAAGACCACCCGATAATAGCCTAAACGAGTTTATGCGAGCGAGAGTCGGTGAATAAGTTTTGAGGGAGTCTAAGTACGAGAGAATTAGTGTGCCCTAGTTTAATGAATGTTAGTGAATCAGTTTATTTCTATTTTATGAGTTTGTTAATTGTTCATAGTGAACCGATTGCCCTATTATTTTATAATTTGAGTTTAAATTCATATTTCTCATTATTTCCTTTAGTTTTTAGTCAATTAGCTAAGAAAATAAACAAAGCCCCATGACGCAGTTTTTACTTTTTAGAACTAATAGAATCTAATAGCTTCCTTGGGGATTTGATCTCTACTTCCTTAGTTATATTAGTTAGTGTTGTTTGGTTTATTTTTGAAAGATGTGCGATAGCCTGTTCCAAAAGGGAAACCTTGGAGCCAAAGATTAGAGGGTCCAAGCAAATCCCCTTCCTCCTCAAAGCCCACCAAAAGGATAGAAGGACGAAACTCATCTTTTCCTCTCTTCATGGGATGAGACATGCCTTAAGGAATAAGAAAAAGAGACCATGCATATAGTATGAATTCCTAGGGTCAGGCAATTAGAGTACATCATCGAAATTTCAAGGAAAAAGCGTCCTGTAATGTGGGTGAGAACGCACACCTGTGCACCCACGTGCATGCTGTGTGCCCCTGCACATAGCAACCGCCTTTTCCCCGAAATTTTCCCTACCAAAATACCTAACCCATTTCTACATTTTCAGCAACTTTTGAATTTTGGGTGATAGAGAAAACTGATTTCGTGAGTAAAGTAGAGTGCATTTATCATTTTCATCATCATTCGTCCATCAAATTCATTTTCATTTTCTTTTAATCATCACCATCTTCATCATCTCCATCTTCATAACCATAAAAAATACAAAAATATTTTATCTTACTTATTTTCCATTTTATTTTGATTTCAACATTTTTAGTTTATCAGTTTCATTTTTATCATTATGATCTTCATATTCACCATCATCATCATCATCTTCATACATTCATACTGTTTTCGAGTTGATTATTCAGATTTTGGATTCTTAAAGTCGCTTCTAAGATCATTTTGACGCTAGCACGCAAAGTATCTAATATGAGGCCGCTATAAATCATCATCTTCAAGTTTATTATCATCTTCAAGCTTCTTCATCTTCATCAACTTTTCTCTTATCATTCTCTCTTATTATTTTTATTTTGGCTCCATCCAAGTTAGTTTTCTAAACCCCCATATCACCTTTATGCTTTCGATCCGTGAAATATTGATTAATAAAGGTTTGAGATGTAATAAACAAGTGAAAATAGAAAGAATCATGCTTAAGCCTTTAGGAGCATGATTACATGATTATGTTGCTTGTTTTAGTGGTAAAGGAAGGGGCCTCACATAACAAACACTCATCTTTCAAATATTCTTCCATTAATTTGCCACGTACAAGTCCACAGATACGTCTATTTATTCCATAATTAACACTTTCAAAGTCTACTTTTCCAAAAGTACCACCCCATGCATCGCTCAGCAACTTATTATGTGCTCCCGAGAGCACAAAACTAATTATACTCCCGAGCGCGTGATTGACACGCACTGCGTGTGAGAGTTTATCACGCAAAACGTTTATATATATATATATATATATATAACCTTTCTATGTTCATTCAATTTTATTACACTTTCTATTTCTGCTTTCTGACTTTCTCTATCTAAACCTTATAAGTTCCTCATTTCAAATCAGTTCATTCTATATTTTCTTGGCTTTTTTGTCTTAATTTTTTCCTTCGAATTACATTTTGAAGTTGATTTTGTAATGGAGAAGAAGAATAATGAAGAAAAATTGTAAGAATTTTTGTTTTCGTTGGTTTTTTTTTTCGAAATTATGGTTATATCTTTGTAATTTTGTTTGAAATTGTTGCATGTGTTGTTTTTGCAGAATTTCTAGTAGCGTAGAAGGCAAAGCTTTTTCAGAAAAGTAATTTTAATTCTTTTTTATGTGTAATTCTATATATTATGCTCGTTTTTAGGTTTTTTCCGTAATACTGTGTATTTGTTGTTGTAGATCTTCCAGTGGTGAATTGTTGAGAAATTTTGTGAAGAAGAAGAAGGATAAGAAGGAGAAGAATAGCAATTTGACTGTTAATTCTGCTACTGAAATTTTGAATAATGTATTGCATGACATTAATCAAACTGAAGCAGAAGAGTACGTGTTATATTTAGTTATTTTGGTGTTAAATTCAGTTTTTATTTTGTAATTTTCTCATTCTTGTCTTTAATTTTTTCAATTGAACTGTTATTTTGAGTAATATTCCATATTTAAAGTGTAATATTCAAGATATAAAATGTAATATTCAAGATAAAAAAAACGTAATTTTCAAATTGTTTGTTCCTATATTCATTGTGTTCTGTCTTTTATATTTCACATTTTATGTGTGTAATATTTATTTTAATGTGTTTATTATTCAATATATGTATAGCAAAGCTAAAGTTCAACTTTTTTGGGCTATTGTTAACAATTATTTGATATATTCTTTTATTTAAAAGTTTTTGATAATATTCATTTTATTAAGTGTAATATTCACCATATATAGAGAAAATTCATTTTGTTCTATCTACCTAGTGTTTATAATTAGTTTAATTTACTTATTTATTAATAATTTTCATTTCATTATTAGGTTACTATGTGTTTTGTTGTAGTTATTCTTTTATAGTTTTATATCAATGTTGTTTTGTATTTTTGAAGTTTTATTTAGTAATAATATACATTTCAGACTAAAGTCCAACTTGGTTATCATACTTAAATTGAATAGAGACTCCCAGCCTGTAATTACTTATACTTATAGCAGGTATATTTCTAATTTTATTTTTTATCTTGCTATGATATGTATATTTTTTGAAATGTTATAATTATTCAATTTTGTTTGTTCTTATGTTTATGTTTGTTATTCTATAATAGGAAACATAAATTAAGCCAATCAATTATCAGGATTGAATGCTTCTAAAGGTACTTGTGTTCCTTTTGAGGAAGCATGTGGCGTTGGAACTTCATCGAAGCCTGTTGAAAGGAAGCAAGTTGCTTGTAAGATAGAATTGTAGAAGAGAATCAAGCAAGATCAGCGTGATGTTGCAGAAAAGAAAAGTGATGCAGCAAAGTCTTCTTTATTGTGAAAAAAAAGACTGATGATGCTGTTGAGAAGAAGGTTGCAAGTGTGTCGAGAACAACCATAGCTGCTGAAAAAGCTGCTCAATATGTCACAAAATCTAAATGTTTGGCTATTAAGCCTTTGGCTATTGAGGGTAATGATCTGGCTTTGTCTAAGGAGAAAGGAAAACAAGTGATGGTAATATTCAGTTTGCGTTATGCAATATTCGTTTTAATATTTTCAATATTTAATTTCTTAAAGCTAATATTTATTTCATTGCAAGTAATACTCATTTTTTTTTATGTATAATATTCGTTTTTCAGGCTCTGAAAGATAAAGGGAAGGAAGTAATGATAATATTTTTGTAAATGTAAAATTCTTTTTATTAATTTCAATGTCCATTTCTTTTTAAATAATATTCATTTTGTTTTTATATAATATTCATTTTTTAGTTTGTGAAGGATAAGCAACCCAAGGTTAATCAACCGAAGGCCAAGGCTAAAGTTAGAGGTGGTGAAAGGAAGTTCTATGACTTTGTCCAATGTCTAACCCCTGAACATAAAAAAGTTGTTGCATCAACTGGATTTTCTCCACTTTTATCATTGAGTGTTGCTGTAGAACATAATTATTTAAAATTTGATTTTGATTTGGTTTCTTCATATGATTTTGATAGTTGTAGCTTTTTGTTGCCTTTACATAATAAGGTAGAAGTGACTGAGGACGATGTTGAATTAGTTTTTGGAATTCCTAGAGGTGAAATCCCTATTATTCAACCTCATTGGAATATTCTAACACCCCCAAATTCCTCACTTTCTAACTTACCTCAAACCTATAAACACAAGAGGAACTTGAGCATGTTACCGCCACGTCACAACTAATTATGAAAACTAATTGCAACGCTAAGGCTAAGGTAAAACAACACACTTTACTAAAACCATTTTATAAAAGTCAAACAACTCACAGCGGAAGTCTTTACAACTAAGTCAAACATTAAATTACCAACTTGGAACCATNAACTTGGAACCATCACGGCCCTTATTCCAAACCACTAGAAAAATCTAAAGTCAAAACAACTACCAAATATTATTCACTCCTCTTGAAAAATCCCTTCACCATGCATATGCTCAACAACCTGCACTTATTCTGCTTAACAAGCAAACAGAACAAGAAAAACATGGAAATATATATGTGTCAGCAACCACTGCTGAGTATGCACAACATAGCAAAAACATAACAACACGAAGACACACACATAGCATACAAAATACACATAACAAGACTCTCACTCCATTTTAAGACTCATGACTCATAAGTTCAAAATTCTTCCTCTTGATTATAACTTCTTGCTTTGAAAAGGATATAGGAAACGTGAACGGGCTCTTTGGAAAGACGGTCGTCAACCAAGTAGGTAGCGCTCCCCGTACAATCCGAACTCTAACAGAAAGATAGCTAGTCTTTCAAAAACAGTGGTACATGGTCTCCATCCACCCCATGTCCAAACTTAACTCTTTAACTCTTTTGGAATTCCAGAACTAAAATAGTGAAGCATCGTCAAATCCACTATGGAAGTACAGCGTTAAGGCAATACATACCTCCCCCGTATGGTAACCTCATTTGGCCTGAATGAGTACTCACGTTCCTTTAAAAATAACTTACTCATAATTGCTTACTTAACTTTGCTTTACTTGACTTTATTTAACTTTGACTTAATAAGCATTTAACTTTGACTTGTCTTGTAAACATGACTCTTATGGTCAAAACTTGCTCAAAACATGCATAGAAGCATTATAACTCATGAACAAACTTCAAAACACTTAAACATGTCATTTTAGACTCTTAACCCTCACATTAAAGCTTCATATAGCTACTGTCCAGAATTCAAACATAACTTAAAACACGACCGAAAAGTCAAACATACACCGTCAGACTTCGAAACATACATAAACAACATAGAAACCATCAAACACTTAACCAACACTTGTTAATGACTCTTTCCTCTTTTAGTAACCTTCCATTAATAGTAAATGACTTTTGAAAACATTTTTAGAAACTTCTATTCCTAGAAATTTATTTTTGAAAAACATTTGTTTTAAAACTAGGCAATAGAAATAGAAATAAATCTGAAAATAATTATTAAAAATTAAATAGGTTCGAAAACACTTTTCCAAAACCTTTTACTGCCTAAAATACAGTCTCAAACCAAATCTCGTGGCTAGATAAGGTCTATGTGAATTTTAGTAGATTTTAAACTAGAAACCCTAAAACTAGCGATAAAACAATTAAAAATCCAAGCTAATTACCTAATAAATTCTCTAGGTCGTGAAACCCATTTTATAATTCCTTTTATTCTCCTATTAACCAGTAACAACCTTTAGAAACCTTAGTTCACGTTTTAAATATTTTTAAAAGATTTATTTTTGAAAACAGTCCAATCTGTCTAAAACCAATCTAAAAATTATTTAAAAATATTGGAAAACCTTTTAATGACGAAACCAACTCTATAAACTCATATTATGCTTCTGGAATACATTAAAAATAATCTCATAGTCAGATTCGACCTTTAGACCTTCTGAAACAATATTTTTCGGTAAAAACCGCAAAACTGAAAACTGACTAATAAAATTATTTGACCATGCTATACTTCATGTTAAAGTACGAGAATTTAACACAACTTCACATACATCACAATAAGTCTAAAATAATTTTTACGAGCATACTTCAACACTTTAACCTCATATAACAAATTTTACACATAAACCAGCAGATTTTCGGTTCAACACTATAAAATTCATGGGGGCTTGCATGATCGTTTTCTTGCTCCAATAATTTAACACGACATACTATAATACTAAACCTAAGTTTTCATGCTATTAGGTCTTTGATATGTCGCACATACCTTGCTCGCTAAATTTCCTTCTTAATTAAAACTGCTCTTCGGAAAATTCTCCTCCTTGCATTAAAATACAAAAATACCATTAGAAATTCGACTAACCTCATATGAACATTATATAACTAATATACAGCCTCTAAAATAATTTTTCGTGCATAAATTTCGATTATTTATAATTTCTATGATTTGTTTTATTAAAAATCCAATTTTTGACATAAACTAATCTATTAAATAAAAATTACCAAACTAATTTTTAAAAATAATTTGAAAACATCAAAACACTTTTTATTTACTGAAAAACATTAGGGAAACACTTTTTCGATTTTTTTAAAAATAATTTGGAAGGAAAAATAATTTTTTTCTCTCTTTTTCTTATTTTCGAAAACCATGGTGAGTGGGCTACTTTGAGGTGGTTTTTGGCCACCTTGGTGGCTGCATGGGTGGCGGATCTTGGTACCTGGTGGTAGAGTGCAGCAAGGGCTGTCACGTGGTGGTGGTTGTGGCGGCAGATGTGAAGTGTGGTGGTTGTGGTGGTGGCTCAAAGTTGGTTCCACGAAGAGGAAAACTGCAGTTTTATTTTTTTCTGTTTGTGTACTTTGCTGCGGTTTTTGGGCTGCGGTTTTTCTTTCTTTTTTTTTTCTTTTTCTGATTTTTGGAAAGGGTTTTAAAGAGTAAAATTTGATGAACCAGAGAGCTATATATAGGGTATATGGCCTTAAGGAATTTCGGCCAAATCAAAGTGAAAAGATAAAGTTTTGATTTTTTTTTTTTTTTTAGATAAGATCTAAATTGTGTAGGATAATTTTGGATATGTTTATCTTTTGTAAAATCTGAAATTTATCCTAACTAAAAGATACAAAATATCTAGGTAGTTAAAATAAATAATTTAGAAAATAATTTTGGCCATAAAAATATTTATGGGCCTTGGAAAACCGAAAATACCCCATTTTGGGCCTAATATGGTCCGAAAATAATTAAAATAAAACCCATAATTATTTTTGCTATTTTTGAAAATTAAATTTAAATACTCAAAACCTCCTTTAAAAATAATTACTATTTCTAATAAAACCTTTTGTAAAATAAATTATTTTAAGCCATAAAATATAAATAGACTTTATTTTCCGAAATTCATAAAACTATATATTATAATCGTATAAAAATATAATATAAAGTCTTAAAAATGCGGGGGATTACAGTCTACCCCCCTTAAAAGAAGTTTCGTCCCGAAACTTGGAACGAGTAAAAACGCTTCTCGAAAACTCTTTGTAAAACTCTTTCAAAACTTTTATAAAGTCTTTTGCTTGATGTAAAACTTTTGTCAAAACTCTTTTCGTGAAACTCTTACGAAACTTTTAATGCACGTTATAGAAACTTTTGTGTCTTGCTTTGGCTGTATTTTAGTTACATAATAACAATCAACTCTACTGTGAAACGCGAAATTCTATCGCCTTCTACCCCCCTTAAAAATCGAGTTACGTCCCCGTAACTCTACTAACCTCGGCAAACAAATCGGGTTACTTCTCTTTCATAGCATCCTCTTCTTCCCAAGTTGCCTCTTCTGTATCTTGGTTCGACCATAAAACTCTAACAATCTTAACTTCCTTATTCCGTGTTTTCCTCACCTTCGAATCAAGAATCTTTACAGGTCTTTCTTCAAAAGTCAGAGATTCATCTAGCTCTATGGTTTCAGGTTGTAGAACATGGCTCTTATCCGGGATGTACCTCTTCAACTGAGAAATATGAAAAACATTATGGACTCGACTCAACTCCGTGGGTAAAGCTAAGCGATTTGCCACTTTCCCAATCCTCTCCAGAATTTCATACGGTCTNAAAGCTTCCTCACACTTCTCATCCCACACAAACTTCTTTTCCTTCTTCATCAACGACGTCATAGGTTTCGCTATCCTCGAGAAATCTTTAACAAAGCGTCTATAGTATCCCGCTAATCCTAAGAAGCTTCGGATATCCGTCACATTCCTAGGCATCGGCCATTCACTCACAGCCTTGACTTTAGCTGGATCTACAGAAACCCCATCCTTTGTGATAATATCNCACCGTCTCACTGATATCCGACCAACATAGCGGGCTTCTACACTTCCTTCCGTACAAGGCTTCAAACGGTGCCATCCCAATACTGGCATGGTAACTGTTATTGTAAGAAAACTCGATCAAATCCAAACTATCCTCCCAGTTCTCCTGAAATTCCAAAACATNTGAACACCACTACGAATTTGTCCAAGTACTCATGGAATACCCGGTTCATAAGGTCCATAAATATCGCTGGCGCATTCGTCAACCCAAAAGGCATCACAGTAAACTCATAATGTCCATATCTTGTCCTAAATGCGGTCTTCGGAATATCCTTTTCCGCAATTGCTAATTGATGGTACCCAGATCACAAATCAATCTTCGAAAATGTCGTCGCCCCTTTCAACTGGTCAAACAAATCATCAATCCTTGGCAATGGGTACTTATTCTTGATAGTCACCTTATTAAGCTCACGATAATCAATGCACAACCTCATACTTCCGTCCTTCTTCTTTACAAACAACACTGGCGCGCCCCATGGGGAAGCACTAGGTCGTATGTAACCCTTCTCCAATAAATCCTGCAATTGAGTCTTCAACTCCATCATCTCCGCAGGTGCCATTCTATACGGGGCTTTAGAAATAGGTGCGGTTCCAGGAACCAAATCGATCGTAAACTCCACGGCTCTCTTTGGTGGTAGTCCTGGAATCTCATCCGGAAATACATCGGGAAATTCTCTCATTACTTCTATGTCGTTAACGCCTGGTTCGGAAACTCCCTCCAAGTTTATCACACAACAAAAGAATAGTGGATTTCCCTTAGCTATCATCTTCACCATTTTCATCGCCGAGACAATCTTAATGTCCTTTGTCTTCGGTAGCCTCCTATAAGACACCATAGCCCCTCTCGGACTTTTCAAGGTCACCTTCTGCGCTTCACAATCAATCTTAGCCTTATACTTACTCAACCAGTCCATTCCTAGTATCACATCCAATTCCTTTAATCCAAATTCAATCAACCTCGACGGAAAGTCACATCCAGCGATAAAAATTTTCACACCATCATACACCTTAGAACAAGTCACGATCTCACCATTTGGCATTGCAATCGGTATATTCACCATCCTAGGTTTACCTAAGTCAAGTCTAGCTATGTCACTACCAGATATAAACGAATATGAAGCTCCGGAATCAAACAAAGTCTTAACAGGTATAGAGTTAATAGAGAATGTACCAGTTACCACTCCTCCATTATCCTCCGCCTCTTGGTAGCTCATGTTGTACATCTTTCCTGGCGCATTTCCCTTCGCTTGTCCTCCAGCAGTGTTCATACCATTCACATTCTTGTTTGCAGCATTAGCTCCTCTAGCATTAGTTGTAGCATTCGCTCCCTTATTGTAATTTTGATTATTGAAGCTTCCATTGCTACCTCCAGCATTTCCACCATTGAACCTCCCATTGTTGTTCATTGGCCTCCCGAAATTTCCTCCTTGCTTATTCTGATTGAAGCGGTTTCCAAACTTGTTTTCGTTATTGCTTCCACTCCAACACTCATAAGCACGATGTCCTTGCTTGCCACAGTTCCGACAAGTCACCAGATTTCCCTCACAGTCTTTTCCAGGATGATTCTTTGGGCATAGAGTGCAGTGATGTACCCTTTCTCCAGTCCTTACCATTTTTCCACCTGGATTACCGTTCCGCTGGAAATTTGGGTTCCCATTCTTCTGAAAGTTTGAGTTCCCATTCCTTTGGAAGTTTTGGTTTGCATTCCTCTGATTATGATTGTTTTGTCCACCAAACCTAGGTCGCTTATTGAAGTAATTGAAGTTATTTTGGTTTCCATTAGCTTGGCTTGGCTCCTTTCTCTTCCCTTCCTTTACAGCCTTGGCTCTCTCACCTAACTTGTATAGATGAGCAGCCCTTCCATACACCGCATCCAAAGTAGTGAAGTGCTCTCCAGCAAGTTGAGATTGCAACTCCAATGTCAACCCTTGTTCAAAATGATATGCCTTCTTCTCCTCATTTGGCACAATATCCGGTGCAAACCTCATCAACTCCAGAAACTTGTGGTAATATTGTTCCACAGACATGTCCCCCATCTCCAGCTTAGTAAACTCCCTAGACTTCTCCTTCTTCAGAAACGCAGGATAGAACTTATTGCGAATCACTTCCTTAAACATCTCCCAACCAAAGTTAGGTCTAGCCCTCATAGTTGCGTCACTTTGTGACCACCAAATATCAGTTTCCTCTCTTAGGTAAAATACAGCATTAGCAACTTTCAGGTCATCCGGATATTTAAGAGCTTGGAAAATCTTATCGAATTCCCTAATCCAGTTCTCCAACACTAAAGGGTCCTCAGTACCACTATAAACCGGTGGCTTACTCCTAGCTATCTCCCTAAGCATCTCCCCAGCAGGGTCTTGATTCCTACGGTTAGTCTCCTGATTGGTCCTTGATAACTCAATCAATTGTCGCAAACATTCAGCAACTTCTCCATTTCCATTGTTCCTTGCCATCTATTGAACAAAACGCACACTTAAACCTCAAACTTAAAGACACTCAACTCTTATTGCATCAAAGTGCAATACCCTATTACTAGTTAACAGCTTGGCAAACAAATTAACAACAACAACACCAAAACATGAAACCACAACAAAAGAAACAAGAAGCTAAACAAGAGCAAAAGAGAAGACATGTAAAGAAAAAAAAATTTATTCCCATTATTCGCTAGGTTTAACTAAACTTCAACAACTTAAAAAAAAATTTTAAATTAAACTAAGGAAGTTCTAATTACATCAAAAGAAATAAAGCAACTCTAAACATAAAGAACTAAGCAATCTTCAAATTCCTCAATGATCAAGGCGACTTCTAACTCTGGTTCTTGGTCCTTCACTTGGCTCTTCTCGTTCCCTCTTGATGCCTCTAGTTAAATCTTCTGAAGTAGTCCCACTTCCATCTTCTACATGTCCATCTTCATCTTCACTGTCACTAAGCACAATTACTTCTATTTCCTTTTCAATAATCTCTAAATCATCGTCATCACTTTGTTCTTCCTCTTCTGGATCTCCTTCCTCATCTTCCTCATTTCCATTTCCATTTTCATTTCCATCTTCATTTTCCTCATTCCCAGTCTCATTTCCATTTCCCTCAGGGTCTTCATTTTCAGTCTCATTTTCCTCATGCTGTGGGCTTGGAGGCTCAGTCAACCACTCATGAATCCTATATGCTAGCTCTATTTCCCTTCTTACAAAGTCCACTGCAGGCAACCATTTCCCACTTGCAGAAAACTTCTCCACATTTGGAGTCCTATCCTCATGAAGTACATCCTGATACTTAGTCTTCAGCCCAACATAAGGGTTTCTATCTGGCAGATTCCTAATAAACAACCATATCACTGAAGCTTGTAAATTCGATCCTGGGATCCCCATATTGTACATGAAATTGCACCAACTCTCAATTCGATCACAGTAACTCTTAGCATCATCATAAACTCTCCTATGAAGACTATATTCCGATGGTGACAACATCTGCAGGTTTAAAGCAAACGTAAATCCCTAAAGAAAACCCCAACAAAAGACCCAAGCAAGCAACAAAACAACTTAACGAGCAGCAAGACTTAAAAACATGCATAAATGCAAAATGCAGGAATGCCCATCCTAAGTCTACCCATTCTCACACTTCAAATTTTTAATCCTAGTCCTTTAAACTTCCGTGTTTGCAAACACATTTTGAAGATCATTTTCAAAACATTTTTTTTTTTGGGAAAACCTATAGCTCTGGCTACCACTCTGTAACACCCCCAAATTCCTCACTTTCTACTTACCTCAAACCTATAAACACAAGAGGAACTTGAGCATGTTACCGCCACGTCACAACTAATTATGAAAACTAATTGCAACGCTAAGGCTAAGGTAAAACAACACACTTTACTAAAACCATTTTATAAAAGTCAAACAACTCACAGCGGAAGTCTTTACAACTAAGTCAAACATTAAATTAACAACTTGGAACCATCACGGCCCTTATTCCAAACCACTAGAAAAATCTAAAGTCAAAACAACTACCAAATAATAACCACTCCTCTCGAAGAAAAATCCCTTCACCATGCATATGCTCAACAACCTGCACTTATTCTGCTTAACAAGCAAACAGAACAAGAAAAACATGGAAATATATATGTGTCAGCAACCACTGCTGAGTATGCACAACATAGCAAAAACATAACAACACGAAGACACACACATAGCACACAAAATACACATAACAAGACTCTCACTCCAAATTAAGACTCATGACCCATAAGTTCAAAATTCTTCATCTTGATTATAACTTCTTGCTTCGAAAAGGATATAGGAAACGTGAACGGGCTCTTTGGAAAGACGGTCGTCAACCAAGTAGGTAGCGCTCCCCGTACAATCCGAACTCTAACAGAAAGATAGCTAGTCTTTCAAAAACAGTGGTACATGGTCTCCATCCACCCCATGTCCAAACTTAACTCTTTAACTCTTTTGGAATTCCAGAACTAAACAGTGAAGCATCGTCACACTCCACTATGGAAGTACAGCGTTAAGGCAATACATACCTCCCCCGTATGGTAACCTCATTTGGCCTGAATGAGTACTCACGTTCCTTTAAAAATAACTTGCTCATAATTGTTTACTTAACTTTGCTTTACTTGACTTTATTTAACTTTGACTTAATAAGCATTTAACTTTGACTTGTCTTGTAAACATGACTCTTATGGTCAAAACTTGCTCAAAACATGCATAGAAGCATTATAACTCATGAACAAACTTCAAAACACTTAAACATGTCATTTTAGACTCTTAACCCTCACATTAAAGCTTCATATAGCTACTGTCCAGAATTCAAACATAACTTAAAACACGACCGAAAAGTCAAACATACACCGTCAGACTTCGAAACATACATAAACAACATAGAAACCATCAAACACTTAACCAACACTTGTTAATGACTCTTTCCTCTTTTAGTAACCTTCCATTAATAGTAATTGACCTTCGAAAACGTTTTTAGAAACTTCTATTCTTAGAAATTTATTTTTTGGAAAACATTTGTTTTAAAACTAGGCAATAGAAATAGAAATAAATCTGAAAATAATTATTAAAAATTAAATAGGTTCGAAAACACTTTTCCAAAACCTTTTACTGCCTAAAATACAGTCTCAAACCAAATCTCGTGGCTAGATAAGGTCTATGTGAATTTTAGTAGATTTTAAACTAGAAACCCTAAAACTAGCGATAAAACAATTAAAAATCCAAGCTAATTACCTAATAAATTCTCTAGGTCGTGAAACCCATTTTATAATTCCTTTTATTCTCCTATTAACCAGTAACAACCTTTAGAAACCTTAGTTCACGTTTTAAATATTTTTAAAAGATTTATTTTTGAAAACAGTCCAATCTGTCTAAAACCAATCTAAAAATTATTTAAAAATATTGGAAAACCTTTTAATGACGAAACCAACTCTATAAACTCATATTATGCTTCTGGAATACATTAAAAATAATCTCATAGTCAGATTCGACCTTTAGACCTTCTGAAACAATATTTTTCGGTAAAAACCGCAAAACTGAAAACTGACTAATAAAATTATTTGACCATGCTATACTTCATATTAAAGTACGAGAATTTAACACAACTTCACATACATCACAATAAGTCTAAAATAATTTTTACGAGCATACTTCAACACTTTAACCTCATATAACAAATTTTACACATAAACCAGCAGATTTTCGGTTCAACACTATAAAATTCATGGGGGCTTGCATGATCGTTTTCTTGCTCCAATAATTTAACACGACATACTATAATACTAAACCTAAGTTTTCATGCTATTAGGTCTTTGATATGTCGCACATACCTTGCTCGCTAAATTTCCTTCTTAATTAAAACTGCTCTTCGGAAAATTCTCCTCCTTGCATTAAAATACAAAAATACCATTAGAAATTCGACTAACCTCATATAACATTATATAACTAATATACAGCCTCTAAAATAATTTTTTCGTGCATAAATTTCGATTATTTATAATTTCCATGATTTGTTTTATTAAAAATCCAATTTTTGACATAAACTAATTTATTAAATAAAAATTACCAAACTAATTTTTAAAAATAATTTGAAAACGTCAAAACACTTTTTATATACTGAAAAACATTAGGGAAACACTTTTTCGATTTTTTAAAAAAAATTTGGAAGGAAAAATAATTTTTTTCTCTCTTTTTCTTATTTTCGAAAACCATGGTGAGTGGGCTACTTTGAGGTGGTTTTTGGCCACCTTGGTGGCTGCATGGGTGGCGGATCTTGGTACCTGGTGGTAGAGTGCAGCAAGGGCTGTCACGTGGTGGTGGTTGTGGCGGCAGATGTGAAGTGTGGTGGTTGTGGTGGTGGCTCAAAGTTGGTTCCACGAAGAGGAAAACTGCAGTTTTATTTTTTTCTGTTTGTGTACTTTGCTGCGGTTTTTGGGCTGCGGTTTTTCTTTCTTTTTTTTTTTTTTTTCTGATTTTTGGAAAGGGTTTTAAAGAGTAAAATTTGATGAACCAGAGAGCTATATATAGGGTATATGGCCTTAAGGAATTTCGGCCAAATCAAAGTGAAAAGATAAAGTTTTGTTTTTTTTTTTTTTTGGATAAGATCTAAATTGTGTAGGATAATTTTGGATATGTTTATCTTTTGTAAAATCTGAAATTTATCCTAACTAAAAGATACAAAATATCTAGGTAGTTAAAATAAATAATTTAGAAAATAATTTTGGCCATAAAAATATTTATGGGCCTTGGAAAACCGAAAATACCCCATTTTGGGCCTAATATGGTCCGAAAATAATTAAAATAAAACCCATAATTATTTTTGCTATTTTTGAAAATTAAATTTAAATACTCAAAACCTCCTTTAAAAATAATTACTATTTCTAATAAAACCTTTTGTAAAATAAATTATTTTAAGCCATAAAATATAAATAGACTTTATTTTACCGAAATTCATAAAACTATATATTATAATCGTATAAAAATATAATATAAAGTCTTAAAAATGCGGGGGATTACAAATATGTACACTAATGAGTTCAAAGAGTTTTAAGGAGATTGGAGGGCCTTTTGGGGTTTAGAACGTCATAAGGGTAGTCCTATGTTGAATACGATGCTTAATTATTATTCTGGTGAGAATAAAGACGCTTCTTGTAATGAGACTTTTGTGTTGAATTTCATTGTGATTGTTGTGAACTGCTTACTGTGTTCAAAGATATGCTCAAATGTGAATTTCACATTTTTGTATTCTGCGATGGATTTGCAACTTGTTCCACATTTGAAGTGGTGCAAGTTTACTTTTGATAATCTGAATGACACTGCCAGTGATTTTAAGGGGTAGAAGACTTATTTTAAAAGGCCACTTTTTTTCTTAAAAGTAAGCTTTGTTTCTTTTTACATGTTATCTTTTATGATTTTTATTCTTTGATTTATGATATTCACTTTGCTTCTATGTAATATTTATTTTATATCTCTTAGTATTCACTTTGATTTAATTTTATATTTGTTCTTGTTTCCTTGTCTTCTTTTGTTTATTGTGTTTGTAGTATTGTTTCTAATATTCATTTATTACTGGCAGTTTTGTTATTTTGATAAAGTCAAAGAAACGTGGCGTTGTTCAGCCAAGAACTTATCCATTGATTCAAGCATGGACAAGTTCAATGATTGTTGATAGATCCGCTATTGAAGAAGTCGAAGGTACTGGAAGAGGTGTTGTCCTTGTGAGAATTTCTAAGCCTAAGGCTATTAGTGAGGATCAGAATAATAATTCCAAGGGTGCTGTTGAGGGAGATGCTTCTTCTAATAATCAAGGTATTGATGGTAGATTGAAGGTATTTTTTTTGAAATGTTATTATAATTATTATGAAGTATTCTTTATATTGTATGTAATGTTCTGCTTGTTATATTCATTCTTGGTTTTAATTTTATCTTTTCAATTTTATAAGTTGTATTCAATTGATGATATGTAACATTCATTATCTGTTTCCATTATATTTTCAAAGACTTATAACTAAATTTTCTAATGAGCTGAAGATTGTAGCACCTCACATAACCAAGATTGGTCAATTGATTGAGGAAGCTGAAGAGCTAATTTCTGAAACTACAATAGCTAAACAAGCTAGTGAATTTATGAATGACAGGGTTAGAGAAGGTATTAGAATTCATTCGTTGTTGATTCAAAGCCAAGAGGTTTATGAGAGTGCTAGTTTCCTTAGTGAGGTAGATATGATAGAAAAAAAAAATTATCTTGAAGTTAAAAGGCAAAATAGGAGTATATATGTTGTTGATAAGAATGATGTTGATCCTTTGAATCCTTATGATATTGGTTTAAGATTCAAGAGTCCTTTGTTATCTTCTCAACAATTATTAACTCCATGTTCTCCTACTCCTGTTGTGAACACTAGTTTGTCATTGAGGACTCCTGTCTTTGAGAACACATGTGATGTTGTTAAGTTGTATGAGAATGAAGAGCAAGTGTCCATTGTGAAAGTTAAAACAAGTGATGAGGTTGTGGTAAATTATGTACCTTCAAGTGATTTTGAGGATAAGAACAAAGAAGTTATTAATTTATTAAAAAGCTAATATATATATATATATATATATTGATGCATAATATTCATTTTTTAAAAGCTAATATTTGTATTTATATTTTTGTAGGTGTGTTGGTCGACCTATGTAATACCGCATATTTTCACGTATTTTAAGACTTTAATTCCGTATTTTATGTGTATATTTTTAGCATTTTTATTGAAAATTTAAGTTCAATAAATATATTAAAGAAAAAAAATTTAAATTAATTGTTATTTGAAACAATTATTTTATGTTTTCTAAAGTTTATAAATTATATTTTATGTCACTTTGGATTTTATTAAATATTTTAATAAGTTTCTAAAATTAGAATTTTCAAGGTTTTCAAAATTGTTTTTAAACTAGGGCACAAAGGTAATTTCAAGCATTAAGGGTATCTATGTAATTGCACCAAATCCTATTTTGGGGCCTAATACCCCTTAAAACCAAAAATTTTCAGATTTATTTTACAAGTTGGTGATTTAGTATTTCAAAGTTTCCGAAGAGAAAAGAAAAAGAAATTTCCTTCACTCTTCCCCTTCGTCGCCCCTTCCTCGCCGGCCCCTCCCCTCGCGTCGTCGCTGCTGCCGCGCACCACCACGCCGGCCACCACTTCTCCTTCTTTTTTTGGTATATTTCTAACCCATTTAAAATATAAAAAAAAGATCTTTTCTCCTCTTTTCTTTTTAACTCAATTATGTATAAATTCATGTTCATAATTTAGTTTAATCATGTTTTATGTTTTTAATCATGTTTAAAGTTTATGTTTTGAAGTTGTTCATGAAATTATGAAATTAGGGTTTATAATATTATGAAATTTATAGATCTATGATTTTTAATGATCTAGGCTTTCATATTATGATTATAGATTGTTGTAGTATGAATTTGTGGTGATTTTATGAAGTTTTAATGTCATTTTAATGAGTTTTGAATAAAAATATAATGCTATAAATTTTTATTAACACGTGTTTATCCTTGATGAAACTAGTAGCACGTGAAATAATAATTTATAATGGTTTTTAATACATCAAAATATTATATGTTGAATAGGACATGAATATAATGTTTTAGTATCAAATTATAATATTTAGAAGGGGTTTAAAGTGTTTTAAAGAAATTTTATTAAGCTGCCATTTTTGAAAAGTTATCGAAAATCAAGTGTTTTGCGAATGAAAAATTAAAACAAAGTATGAAATTGAATAGAGACCATATAGGGAAGGTTTTGGACAAGTTTCCAATATAAATACTTAGTTAAGAGTTGTTGTAGAAGTTAGTCGACATGGTTTTAATTTAGTTTTGATTTTTTCCATGTAGGAGAATTTGAGTTAGGAGACTTTTAGAAGTTGTGGCGGATCACCACTATTATACAAGGTACGTAAGTATAAAAGGCGAATATATAATTAGAATTCATGCTTGATTTGTTGAACTTGTATGCTATGCTTGTGAACATTAGTTGTTACTTAATTGTTGAGTTGACTTGTACGATAAGTTGTGATAATATGAAAGTATAAAAGAATGAAAGTATGTTTTATATTTGACATTCCACATTTATAGCATTGTTAATTAAATCATGAGTAATTGGAATGTTAAAATTATTTCTAAAGTGTGACTAACAGTCAATAAAGAAGAAAGGAAATTTAGTTAAGTTGATTAGTTACTTAATCAACAAGAAAGGTAGTTACTGAATTTTTATTCACATGTTTAAAGGAAGCAAATGAGCAAATAGTTAGCCGCTCACATTTAATGTGTGGTAAAGGAAGTTTAGTTTAATTAAAAGACACATAAGATTATTATAGTATCACTTTAAATCCAAGATAATTAATATGGTTTTGTTTGATTCTATGCATGCTTCTATGTGTTATGTGTGAGTCATAATATTTGTTAAAATTGTTAATCACGTAAATTGAAAGAGGATTCGCACCTTGGAACGTATATACCTTGAGTATGAACAATAGGGGAAGTCATATGGAACAGTGATCTATGACTTCTAATTGGGGTATAAGACGTTGTACTCTTTTATATTTTCCATGCGTTGGAATTCCATCACTATATGTGACATAGGTAATACCTTCTTGGAGTTGCTCCCAAGTTGGTGTCCAATAAGCCGATTGTTAAGGAAAGGAAACCCGTTCGATGCGAAATCCAAAGTTTAAATATGACAAATAATTAATGAGTTGAGTCTATGCACATGTATCAAGAGATGTCAACGGTAATAAGTATGTGTGTTATTCTTTTCTTTTATTTTAATATTAATCATGTTTTGCAAGGTCTATAGTATTTATGTACTCAGCTTTGCCGATTATGTGTGTTTGTGTGCTTCGTTTTGTCTTTGACTTGGCCCTACGACGACCTATTTCGATTGCGAGTAATTGTCTAGAATAAAGAGAAAGCTATAGGTACAGGTGGGCATAGTCGATCATGCTGAGTTGGAGTGTGAGCGCTTCCATTGTAGTTTTCTTAGTTTTATAGACTTGCTAGTTATTTATTGTTGGTGCTGACTTTTGGCTTTTCATAGTTTAAAGATTATTTGGTTTTGAAGGGTCGTTAATACGGTTCCAAAGTGTAATAAAGATTTTTTTTGTTTTAAATTTGTTTTGCTTTTGAAAATATTTTGAGTTCATTGTGAGTTTTAATTTGGTTTTTGTTTTAAAGTCTTCCGTTGTAATACTTTGACAAAATCTTAGCCGTTATCGCGGTGGCGGTAATACTTTGGCTTTTCCTAGTTAAGTAGGGACTAAATTTATGATTATTTATTATTGTTTTCTATTTTATTTATAATATATTTCTGGAAATTGCGAAAAGAAAGTTAGGATCATTCCAGGGTGTTACAACCTAAGAGAAGTCATCATGCTCCTTTTAGTTTTGAATCACTTTTATGGTTAGATTCAAAGATATGTTTTAAAACTTGGAGACTATGCAATCTGCAGTTGCTAATTATGCATTTGCTGTTGGAGATGATATGTTAGTTTCCTTTATTAATTTATTGGTATTCATGTTTTTTACATGTAATATTTAAAATTCGAAATCTAAAATTCAGTTCGTCCAATTTTAGTGAGTCGTTGTATTTTGATTGTGATAATAGTATCAATAGGTCTAATATGCAGACCATGAGTGCTTCTGAGAAGGTTATGAACTGTGTTATTGATTCATGGGTGAGGTGTTTAAATGTTGGATTGAAGAATGAAAAAGACAAGCCCGAGGATAAATTTTACTTTTCTTTAGCTCCTTCGTAAGTAATATTAATTCTTGTTTTTGTTTTTAAATTATTCTTATTTTCATTCATTGTTTACAGATTTATTATGTGTATTTTTTGTAGTGTTGTTTTGTACAAATCAGATTCTGCAATGTGATGCTAATGATAAGACAAGATTAGAAGCTTGTATGGATGAGGTGGATGATGAGCTGAAGATGTGTAAAGTTAAAAATGTTTCGACAATTAAAAAGGTAATAAAATTCAATCTTATTTTATATGATATACAATTTTATACTATATAAAATTCATAATGCAATGCATTATATTCATACTCTCTATTTTTCTTTCATTTTTGTTTGTAGTTCTATTTTCCTATTTGGAATGTTGAGAACTTGTACTTGATGTGTGCCTGCATTGATGACTTTTACATCAAAGTTGTTCACAACAGAAAGTTCGAAAGGGGTATTAAACTGAATGGTAAATATGGTGAACTGCCATCCAAAGTGGTATTATTCATATTTTTCTCTATAATATTTTTAAACTGATTGTATAATATTCGGCATTTAACAAGATAATATTCTCTTTTATTATAGCCTTTTATTCTTTCTGAGCTTATGAAGTCAAAGGGTGCTGTTGAATATGCCAAGTCAATAACAAATTTTGGTGTAAAACTGGTAGTAATTCATAATTTTGGTTTTGAATATTACATAATTCATCAACTATACATGTAATATTAAATTTAATTAAATGAAACTGAGATAAATTAAAGAAATACATGAGCCAATAGTGTTCACATTCAGCAACAGTATCACAGTACTTGAGCAAATAGTTGAACAATTCATTGAATCCTTCATAAGCTCTGAGGTGAGATACACCGTTGAGTGAATTTTACCAATGTGTCATGTGCATAGTCTGTGGAATTTTGTTGACGTGAATACTATAGAAATAGCATCAGCCATTGTAGCAGATTGATCTGTCATAATTGTTGTTGGATGCTTTCCACCATTTGCTCTTAGAAATGACTCAAACACCCAAATGAAGTTTTCAATATTTTCGTTGAACAAAAATCCAATTCAAAACATGACATTGGCAAAATGGCTATCAATTCCAACAAACGGTGCACAAATCATGTCATATTTGTTAGTTCTATATGTAGTGTCAAACACCAAAAGATCTCAAAAAGCTTCATAATCTCGTTATATTTTCGCATCTCTCCAAAAGAAGCTTATTAATGTGCCATCACCAGCAAGTTCAAATTCATAAAAGAAGTCTGCTTCATTTGCTTGCCTGCAAAAGGTAATATTCAATAATTATTAGTAATATACATTTTGTAAAGAATAATATTCATAAAAATATACATAATATTTGTCATGAGTAATATTTATGTTATAATCATAAAAATTTCATAACATTCATGTGTCTATATGATAATATTCATATATGTTATACATAATATTCATATCAAAGTACCTTTGTGCAAAGTATTTGATCAGTTGTTTGCAATCACTTCCATCAAGTTTGCTGGCCTTTTTTGCTTGTAATTTATTGTATGCATCTCTTTCAGTGACTCCAACCATTGGTGAGCCTCATGCCTCCTTCTTCATTACTCTTATTGCATCTGCTACATGAACTCCAATTGCTTTTAATGTGCTGATGAATTGCAATTGATCGTCTGTTATCTTTCTCTGCGATGTAAGTAGATATCTTTTCTCAATTGGGATCGTAATATGATTGTGTTGCATATTATGTCTCACACATGTCCAACCACCTGTTTTGTCTATATGAAATTGCACAAATGCTTCACAATTTGTTCTTGTATTCAATTTATCATATGTTCTTGGCCTCTTTTCTGCTTCATCCTTTGTTCCATCATTTGAACACACATATCCTTTTTTGAATGCGTAGTTATTGTATAAATCAGAACCTTCATATTCATTTTTGACTTTCATGCGTAGTAATTCTGATTTATCATTTTCATTCACAATTGTTAGAGTTGGTGTTTCTGAATATTACAGTACAAAATATGAATATTATGTTAGAAACTATGAATATTGCTAAATAATTGATTATGCATCGCTACTGAATGTAATATTCATGTTAAATAAATTAATACTACTATTATACAATTACAGTTAGTATAATATTTCATGAATTTTTTAGTTTATGCTTTGTTTCTAGTAATTATAATAAAGTAATATTCATGAACAACAACAAAAAATACCTAATGGTTGAAAATCGATTATGATCTGAAAATTTTTGTATATTTCTTCGATTGCTGAACTATTGATCGTTGAATCTTCCATTGTTGTTGATTTTTGTGAAGAAATTTAATATGAATCTGAGAGGAGAGAGAAAGTAAATCTGAAATATGAGAGAAAGTGCAGAAATTTCTAGAAAAAAAAAAAGAAACAAGGTATATATAGGCTTTGGATTGGAGTGATGCGGTTTGTAGGGGGAGTATGATATAGTTTAATGCTCCCGGTAGTATGGTATAAGGATTGGCATCACTCTCTCCTTCGCCACAAGTCCACCAATTAAATTAGTCCATTTGTTCCACTAGAATCATCAAAGTTTGTTAGAGAGTTTAATTTTTTGCTATCTAATCTCTTTTTTTTTTTGGTGAAATGTAAGTTGTTTTATTAATCACCAAAAAGGAAATACAGCCTAGAGCTGAACTCATTGATTGAATGACTCATCCATATCAAGGTCAGCCAAGAATAAACTACCTTCAAATTACATTAAAGGAACACAGCAAGATAATAATCACACAGCCTCAAAACAGCATGAACAAAACACAACAACCAAGCCAGTTTTAGGCTTAGACTGATCTTTGCAAGTCTTGAACCCAGTCCCTATCTGCTGCTGTCATTCTAGCAATATCACAACCCTGCAATCTCAGCAACACATTATGCTTTATCAATTTGCACACATTATCAGCATTCCAATTTTGTTCCTCCCAAAACATTTTGTTTCTAGCCTGCCAGACCTGATAAACCAAGGCAGCAAGGCTGCAGAACATAACTTGCTGCTGAAAATTGCCTACACCTGCTGCTTTCCATATCTTCCACGCCATGTGAATACTAGCAGCTGCATAATCTCTAATCCCTAACCACTCACAAATTCTCTGATAGCATACACTACTGTGGCTGCACTGAAAGAACAAATGCCCCACAGTCTCCCTATCTGTACCACACAGCAAGCAGTGAGCAGGAACATCTATTCTCAAATTCCGTAAAAAATCCCTGGTTTTTAGTCTACCAAGCATCACCATCCAGCTAATGAATGCATGCTTTGGGATGTTTAAAGGGCTCCAAACCCACACATACCAATCAACATTCACTCTCTGGTGTTGTAGTATTGCATAGCCAGCTGAAATAGTGTACCTTTCTCCAAACCACCACCTTTGACTCACAAAAACCTCCTTCATCTCCTCCTTTAATTTGCAAACAGCCTTCCAACCCCAGCTAGCATCAGCAGGAGGCCTGTAACCCCACCAATCAGCATGTTTAATATAGACACTATGAATCCATTTAACCCACTTCATATCAGACTTATTAGCAACATGCCAGATAAGCTTCCCATGGGCAGCTTTATTCCATTTTATGCAGTCTAAAATGCCCAAGCCACCCTTCCTCTTAGGTGTGCAAATTGTGTCCCAAGCAATAGGTACAAGCTTAGAGCATACATATTTACCCTCCCAAAGGAAGGCCCTACATAGTTGAACCACTTTCCTCATGACTGTTTTAGGAAGCAAAAACACTTGAGACCAATAAGACAGCATGCCATTTAGTACAGCATTAACCAGGACAGACCTTGCTGCATAAGAGAGGTGTCTACTGGACCATTGTTGTATTTTCAGCATAATTTTCTCAACTAACTGATCTACATCCTGAACTGCCAGCCTCTTAGTACATAAAGGAATACCCAGATATCTAAAAGGAAAGCTTCCTCTAATATATCATGTTAGTTCCAGAATATCCTCTTAGATATACCTAGGCACATTGCCAAAGTACATAGCAGTTTTATCAGCATTTGCCTGCAGGCCTGAGCTGTCAAAAAATTCCTTTAAAGCTTCCTGAATATGCTTCACAGAGCTGTAATCCCCATAACAGAATATCATCAAATCATCAGCAAAAATTAGGTGATTAAGCCCCAAGTCCTTGCATTTATAGTGATAAGAGAAGTCATCCTTTTCCCCCACTCTATGCAATAGTCTGGATAGGTACTCCATAGCAATTACAAACAACAGAGGGGACAGGGGATCACCCTGCCTCACACCTCTTTTACCAGGGAAAAAACCTTGCAATCCACCATTAATAAGTATAGAGTACTGTGGAGAAGTCATACAACTCATCACCCATCCTCTAAATTATGCTGGGAATCCCAGTGCCTGCAGCATTTCCTCCACAAATTCCCAAGAAAGAGAGTCATAAGCTTTTTTGAGGTCTATCTTAATTGTGCATCTTCTTGGCTTTCTCTTCCTCTCATACTGATGGACAATCTCTTGACAAACTAAAACATTTTGCAAAATGCTCCTTCCAGCAACAAAAGCAGCTTGGGCCTCATTTATGATAAATGGCAAGATCTCACTTAGCCTACTCATAGCATTTTAGAAATAATCTTATAAATCACATTGCAGCATGCAATAGGCCTAAACTGGAAAACTGATAAAGGACAGCCTATTTTAGGAACCATTGTGAGGGAAGTAGTGTTTATTTGTCTTAAAAATCTTCCTGTAGAGAAGAAATTTAGCACAACATTGCATACATCCTCCCCTACTATTCCCCAACTATACTTAAAAAATTTACTAGAAAAACCATCAGGACTAGGGGCTCTATCATCCTCAATATCAAAAAGAGCCTTCTTAACATCTTGCTGATTAAAACCTCTACACAATAGGTGCTGCTGTTCATTACTTAGGACTGTACCAGCCCTAACTACATTAGCATCTATAGGAACTCTTTCCTCCATTTTAACACCTAGTAAGTCCTGATAATAATCTAGAAAAGCTGCAGCCACATCCTTCTGATCAGTCCTTACACAACCATTCTTATCTTTTATTGTATAGACTCTATTTTGCAATCTTCTCTTTTTCAAAAAAGCATGAAAGGCTCTGGTATTTGCATCCCCTTCCCTATACCAAAAGTAGCTTTAGTTTTCTGCTTGAAAAAACTAAACCTAGCCTTATGAGTATGCTGATAAACCTCTCTAGCCACTCTCTCTTCCTCAATAAGCACTGGATCCCTTGGATTCTTCCCAAGCTTCTGTTGGCATTGTTGCATATGCAAGAGAGCACAATTATCAGTATGCTCTATATCAGAAAACATATCCCTATTCAACTGCTTCAATAAAGGCTTGAGCCTTTTCAACTTTTGAGTGATTTTAAACATGGGAGTCCCCACCACATCTTGCTTCCAACTATTCTGCACAATCTCTAAGAAAGAAGGTGAAAATGTCCACATATTGAAGAATCTAAAAGGTTTCCTCCCCATTTCCAGCTTCTCAAATAGCCTCAAAAAATGAGGACTATGATCCATCAAACCCTCAGGCAGGATATTGACCATATCATTGGGAAAAAGATCCTTCTACTCATCATTAGCAACCACTCTATCAATTTTTGAGCATACTAAATGATTCATGTCTTGTTTATTTGTCCAGGTATAGAAGTTGCCAACCATTTGAACATCAGGCAAACCACTCACTTGTAGACAATCTCTAAAAGGAATGACCTCATTTAAAGTCACTGGAGTACCCATTCTTTCATTTAAGTTCAGGACATTATTAAAATCACCCCCCACAATCCAAGGCTGAAACAAATGCCTACTAATCCTCCTTAGCCCCTGCCATAAGCTAACTCTCTTATTAGGTTCATTATGTCCATACACTACAGTATAATAGAAACCAAGACCAGTAGCCATATGTTTGATATTCATGTGAATCCACTGGTCTCCTACCTCTATAACATCTACACAAAAAATACTAGGTCTCCAAACTACCCACACCCTTCCAGACTCATCCACTCATAATTTGCACAAATACTCCACCCTTCACCCAAATTTGGTAAGACCATCCCTACCTTCCTTGGTCTTACCTTTGTTTCCAGGAGTCCAAATAGACCAATATTATGATGAACAAGAAATCACCTTATATCATGCTGCCTGCTTGGACTATTTAGACCCCTGACATTCCAAAAACCTAGATTATCCATTGGGAATCCTATTAGGATCCCCAACTTCCACACTCTTACCAACCATTCCATCTCCCTTCTCATCATCCTCCACAATCACAACTTCCTCACCTTTATCCAAATTCACAGTTCCAACCACCTTTATCCAAATTCACAGTTCCAACCACCTGGGCTATCTAATCTCTCCAATGCATTTTTAATGATCTGAAGTGTTTGTTCAATTATTTGTGTTTTAGTTTTTATGCTTAATATATGATTCGAAAATTAATGTCTACATGGAAATTAAAACGAGCACTGTGAAATTGACTTTTCATGATAAAGTTATCCCTTTATATTTTTCGATAGTGTTCAAAATGCCCATTTTTAAGTCTTAAATAAGGCCACCATAATCTTAGCTCCGACCTTGGTTTTAGAGAGAGATTAGTGGTTAAGAAAAATGTATTTGAGAAAGAGGAGGTAGATAGCAATGTTTCCCAGTAGGTGGCGTTAGAGAGATAGAGAACGCTTAAAGAGAGAAAAACGTCAACTTGACTAGAAGGGCTAAAAAGGAAAAGCAATGACTTTTGTGGGTACCAAATAACAAATTGTGGTCTTCATTCAGAAATCTATCTATCTATACTTTATAATCTATAATCTATCTATAACTTTATACTAAAATAGGCCATTTCTGGCATCATCAAGGGACAAGTGTCAGACTCTCAATGAAAATTTTCCCTCTAAAACAAAATATGACATGAAGTTTTATTTTTTAAAACTAAATATTCAAAATTAATTGTTGTAAGTCTAAAAAAAGTCAATCATTATAATAAATGATAGCTATAGTTGTGACAAACATTATTTTACCTTCTCTATTTAAAAACTACAAAATGAAGGAACTTATATTACGGAGTACTAATTTTACTAATTCAATTCCAGCCTCTTTTTATATATATATATATATAATTTGGTTCTTTAAATTTCTAAATAATTTGTTAATCATGCTTACACTATCTTTATTAATTCCAATTATTTCCAATTATGTTAATATTTTCCAAATTAATATTTTTCCAATAGTACTTTTATATTGAGATATTATTTATCGTTATTATGTTTAAGCTGTGCAACACGAGTACCAATCTAGTTCAACTATATAAACAATTTTTCCAACTTAACTAGTTATTAGGCCCAAGCGATGCCCCAACTGCATCGTTTAATACATGCGTATAAAAATTAAATGGTAACATAATTCAATTATACCTTTGTTGACAAATTCCACAACGCTTTTTAATATATTGTATAGATTTCAGCCAAAGTAGCGGTGGCACAATAGGTTTGCAACTTAATTTCAGCGAAGTAAAAAATAATGGAACGTCAGTACAACATTAAAAGATTAGAGAACCTATGATCCAAGCTTGCAAATTACACCATTAAAAAATCATTGATCATAACTGATCTGGCAAGACTCAAGGCTGGCACGTGTGACCACATGTCCGCTTATTCAGCTAAAATGCATACCTGCCTCTGCCACATGGCAAGATAGGAATTACCAAGGATGGGGCCCACATGATTACGTGCCATCTCATGATCAGACCTTATGTCAATGAAAGGATGAATAATGTAATGACACTTGTCGCTTTATGATTCGCTAATAACTCATGGATTATTATATGAGCTACCAAGGTCCAACCAAGAAGCCCATGAAGCCTAAAGTAAAATGTGAACCAATCACATTATGAAATATGTCGCATTTTGATTAGTTAGTCACCATAGCCCAAAGGCTATGAATACCCTTTGAAATCATTATTTTGAGGGGATTCAATTCTTACATAAGAGTGAGAGCTTCTCTCTCTAGAATCTCTCTCTAGATTTAGTTTATTGTTAAACATAGTCAATTAGTTTTAATCCTCCCACAAATAATTACTTCAGCATAGGAGGGGGGAAAAATCCTACAGGGATTTTGTTCCCTTGTTTTGCAGGTGCATTGGGAGGTGTGCCATTGAAGTGAACAAGACCCCATCTTTTCATCCGGCGTGGAGTCCTCCAGAGTTCCATCCACCTAATCAGTTAGAGAGACCCTTCTAGGAGTCTATACCGCATCATTTGGCGCCTTCTGACAGGAGAGATAATAGGTGATTCACTCCCAGTAGAGGATGAGAGTACATAATTTATCAGACCGGGAATTATGGAACTAGACAAGGAACTGATTCACCTAAGGCAAAGGCATTGGAGGATCAACGCGTGACTGTGGGTCAGCTTAAGAGTATCTTTACAAGGTTCCAACGGAACCTAGCAGAAACTCTACGGGAGTATTCTTGTAATACCCCGTATTTTTAGAAATTTTATAATTTAAATTAATATTTATTAAGTACATTTTTAGTATTTTAAAGAAAGAATAAAGGTATAGTAAATAAATTAATTAAAGGTATTTAATTAATTAAAGAGTTAAAATAATTATTTTAAGGTTTTTTAATTTCTATAAAGTATTTTATAGCATTTTAGTATTCATTAAAATGTTTTCAAAGTTTCCAAATTGGGTTCTAAAGAGGTTTCCTTAATTGTTTTAAAACAAGGGCACAAAAGTAATTTCCATCATTAAAAGTATTTTAGTAATTTTGCAATATCTGATTTTGGGCCTATAAATACCCCTTTTTTACACAAAATTCAGATTTTTCATCATCAAAAATTATTTTAGGGTTTTGGAAAAAAAAGAGAGAAAAAAAACAAAATCCTAAAACTACAAAACCCTAATCGTACCCTTCCTATTCACCAACCATCTCCTCGCCGGCCACCGGCAGCAGGCGGCAGCCACCAGAGACAGCCACCGACGGCCACCACCACCGGCCGTCGGGCCTCCCTCCTCCTCCTTTGTTTTTCCGGTTTTCAAGATTTAAAAAAAAACTTTCTTCTCTTCTTTTTAATATATGATCTAATGTTTACATCATATTTTGTAATTATCATTATAATTAAGCATGTTTTGTTGATTATAATCATGTTTTAATTATTGGAATTATATTTTACAAAGTATGATCATGAAATTATTTTTAGGATTTATGGAAATTGTATGAACTATTAGGTTTTATGATTTTAATATTTTAAATTGTTATAAAGCATTACAATTTTTAATTATGAATTCATGATCATGCTATGAGTAACGAAATCATGTTTTTAATGCATAAAACTATCATATAATGATTATATGTTATAGACTTATAGTTATGAGGTTTTATGCTTAAATTATGGAGTTTAAAGGATTTTAAAATGGTTTTTAAAGAATTTAATATTGCTGTAAATTTATTAAAATAATGACAAGTTTTATTCAAGGATTCATGATCATGTAAAAATTTATGGGTTTATGTTTATAATGCATGAACCTAAAGTATAATGATCATATGACATTGTTATGATGTTTTATATGCAAAACATGGAGTTTAAGTGGTTTTAAAAAGGTTTTTAAACGATATTATATTGCTGTAATTTTAATAAAATCATGAAAATTAAGGGATTTCAAAGAGGAATTAATCGGGTAATGTATGGAATTGATTAGAGGTGATAGGTGTTTTAAATAATTTTTTTTAGCACTATAGAGTGGTTTAATATTGCTGTAAATTTTAGTTAAGGGGGGTTTTAATTAGGTCATAAACCTTGTTTTGTAGGGGACTTCAAATTGGTGAATTCTAGTAGTTGTGTTTGATCACCAACGTTATACAAGGTACGTAAGTACAAGGAGTTTCATGTTCATAGTATCTTGCTTAGGAGTTGTTCATGTTCTTTCTTAAGTTCATGGTTCATGTTAGAATCCTTGAGATAGCTATGAAATTAGTGTTGTTTGATCTTCTTGACATGATAATTGTTGTCAAAAGTTGTTACGCATGATGACATGAATATTCTTTTTCTTAGAAGGTTTCGATCAGGACAATATTTTATTTGGTTCCAATATATTATTTCCGTAATATTGATTAAATTAACTAATTATGGAAGTTATGAGATTTATTGTCATGTTTATAAAAAGAAAAAACCAAGTATATATATTTACTTGACATTTATTATCATGCAATAATTCAAGAATTAATTAGTGAATTCACTCACATGATTCTTAGGAAGGATTGTTATTGAGCAAATAAAATTAGCCCACTCACAGTTTAATGTGTGGTCAAGGAAAGAAAGTTAATTCACTCACAGTGTAATGTGTGGACAAGGAACATAAGTTGAGGAAACAAATAATATGATCACTAATTAATAAAGTTTAATTAATATGGTGATATATGTTTTATTGTGTTATATTGTTATGTATGTAGTTGCATGTGAGTCATAACAAGTTATCAAATTAGTAATCACGTAAAGTGAAAGAGGATTCACACCAAAACTCTTGGAACGTATATACCTTGAGTACGAACAATAGGGGGAGTTGTATGAAACAGTGATCTATGACTTCTAATCGGTGTACAAGATGTTGTACTTCTTAATTTTTATAAATATGCTGGAATTCTATCACTTCATGTGATATAGGTAATACCTTCTTAGAGTTTCTCCCAAGTTAGTGCCCAATGGGCGATTGTTATAGGTAGAAACCCGTTTGATGCAAAAACTAAATTAATTATAAGTTAATTAATTAAAGTAAAGTGAGTCAAGTGTCACAGTAATGGTATTTTCAAAGGTAAGTTGTGTGTTAATTTTCATGCTCTTGCCTAGGATTATTCATGTTAGTGTGTTGCATAGTTTTTTGTATTTATGGACTCGGCTTTGGTGATTACGTGTTTTGTGTGCATGGTCTTGCCTTTATCTTGGCCTTATGATGACCCATTTCGATGGCGATTAGTAGACTGAAATAAAGGGGAAGCTACAGGTACCGAAGGGTATACTCAAATCATGTTGGGATTGAGCGATGAGTGTTCTCACTTACTTTTCCTAGTTCTCTCTTTTAGTTGGATATGATTTCATATTTATAATAAGTATATATTATTGATGTTATGTTGGACTAACGTTCGTTTTCAAGTTTAAATTAAGTTAGTTTTAAGGGCCAATCATTTGTTCCAAGTTGTAAGTTTTATTTAAAGGTTTGATTATTTGGTTTTAAGTTTGACTTTAATTGTTTTTTTAAGGCTGTGTTGGATATGACATCTCTCAAAAGCATTAAAGAAGTGCAAAATCTTACAGGGTGTCTCGCAGCTTTGGGAAGATTTCTGTCAAGAGCAAGAGATAATTGCCGCTTTTTCTTTGATATGATCAAGAAGAAGGCCAACAAGTTTGAATGGACTCAATTAGCTGGAGAAGCCTTCATTCGATTGAAGGATCATCTCTATTCTCTTTCTAAGCTAGTTAGCCCCATGGAAAAAGAAACTCCGTGTATGTACCTGACAATATCATAATATGCACTTTCTATGGATTTGTTGTTTGAAAGAGATGGAATCCAACAACCAGTTTATTTTGTCAGTCATATCCTTCAAAATGTTGAATTAAAGTGTGCCCAGCTTGAGAAATTTGGGCTGGCCTTATTTCTAGCAAGTAGAAAATTGGGGCCCTATTTCTTGTGTCATAAGATTGTGGTCTACACTGGTCAGCCACTTAAGTCATGTCTAACTAAGAATCTTCTGGTAGAATGCTTAACTGGGCTATCAAACTAGGAGCATTTGAAATTTCTTATGAACATAAAAAAGCAATTAAGGGACAACCGTTTGCTGATTTTATTGTTGAAATGACTCGACCACAATTTGAGAAACCAAGTATTAATCATTGGACATTGCATGTAGATGGATCATCCACGTAGAATGGATGTGGAGAGAGAACAATATGTCGATCTCCCAAAGGGGATCTGTATGAATATGCAATAAGGTTCAAATTTCAGACATCGAACAACGAAGCTAAGTACGTAGCCTTGATTGCTGGAATTAAGATGTGTAAAGCCGCTGGTGCAAAGAATATTGAAGCCATGTCTGATTCATAGTTGATTGTAAGTCAATATTTGGGAGATTATGAAGCATGAGATGAAGCCATGAGTAAATATTTGCAGATGTTGCAAGAGGAAGTTAAGAGTCTGGAGAGTTTTGAGTTGATGCAAATCCCCAGGTTTGAAAACAATAATCAGGCTAGTGCTCTCTCTAAATTGGCCAACTCTGCTATAGGAGACACACCCATAACAGTGTTTTGGGAAGTCAAAGATTAGAAGAGCATTGATGAATTAGAGGATGTGAACTTCATTAGCAGGGGGCATTTGTGGATGGATGAAATCATTACATATAATGAGAACGGAACTTTACCAGCTGATCCACAAAAAGACAAATATGTTACAGCTAGAGATTCCTGGTTCGTGCTATGACAAGGACAGTTGTATAAAACATCGTTCACTTATCCTTTATTGAAGTGCATCACCCCATAAAAGGGCAAAGATGTTTTGGAAGATATCCATGATGGGTTTTGTGGATCTCATATTGGTGGACGGGCATTAGCCGAAAAAGCATTACGAAAAGGGTAGTACTAGTCAACATTAAGGCAAGATGCAATGAACTACGTGAAGAAGTGTAAAAGATGTCAGTTCAATGGGAATCTGCCTCATCAACCTGTTAATCTCTCCAACCCTATCGTTCCTCTTCCTTTCGCAAAATGGGGCATGGATATCCTTGGTTCATATCCTCAAGCATTTGTTCAAAGAAGCTATGTGCTGGTATCTGTGGATTACTTCACCAAGTGAGTGGAGGCCGAGCCAATGAAGAATATCAAACACAATGATGTTCAATGGTTTATATGGAAGAACCTCATCACCAAATTTGGAGTTTCTCAATCGATTGTGTCTAATAATGGTTGGGAGACCAAGGTATATCAGCTCACTTTGCTTCCATTGGCTATCCTCAAGCCAATGGGCAAGTTAAAGCTTTCAACAAAATTATAAGTGTTGGATTAAGGAAGAAATTGGAGAAGGCAAAGGGTATATGGGTTGATAGATTATATAATGTTTTGTGGTCCATAAGAACAATTACCAAAAGTTCAACTAGTGAGACGTACCCCTTTTATGTTAGTCCATGGGGAAGAAGTTATGCTACCAATAAAGAGGTGTGAGCCAACACTGAAAGTTATGCTAGATGATGAGGATGCTAAGGAAATCCCTTGTAAGGCCAAGAGCCCTCGAAACAAAAGATTGATCCACGACTATCAACAATGAAAAGAATTTCATATTGTACTAAATTGGCTACATGCCACAGTTAGTGATATTTCTATTCCTTATTTTGTTATTTTTCTATGTCTAACATACATAATATCAAGGGCATGACCCCATGAGTTAACCACAGGTTAATATTGGTAAATTAAAGCAAAAAGAGTCTTTTTATACCATGCAGGGGAAAGTACCCTCCCAGGGGAAAGTACCCTCCACCTCTTCGATGGAGTTTGTCGGGTTCTTGTCTGTAAAGATTTGTTTAGCGGTTTGTTTTATTCTTTCCATATCCTCCTGCACAAGAAGGAATTGAAGAATAGGTGACCCCAAAGAAGAAGGAAAATTTGGGGCAATTAAATATTGTGACCCAGGTGATGAACCCTGACCCAGCTCTATCGGATTATTAACACTAGGGATTATTTGAAGTTGATTATGTACATTGTGAGGAGATGATGAAATAGAAGACATGCTTGGAATTGAATAAACAAAAGAAAGTTGAAGCTGAATCAGGTAGTAATTACCTGGAGATAAGAAGTTGATGAAGAAATAAAAAAAGAAAGAAAAGGACTCTTAAACACTATTCACCACCAGAAAATTGCCTGAAATTGCCTTCTAGCTCGCCTGAAATCACCTCAGCCACTAGAAATCGCCTCTCTCTCTCTCTCCCTCTATCTTAAAAGCTCTTAACATCTCTCTAGAATTTACTGAAGCAGAAACGTAAAGAGTGAAAAAAAATTTCATCGTGACCTCGATTTATAAAGGTCAATGGGGGTAAATGGGTAATAGTTTGAAATCCTTCATTTTTTTCCACAAAAATTCAGAAGTTCTAAAAGGGGAAATGGGCTTTGCAGACCCAACCAAATTATTTGAAACCTAATTAGGTCAGATGGGTGGTGGATTATGGGTCCACTAGCCCATATGAGGAGAAAATGATGTGGCAAGACTCAAGACTGCACATGTCAACTAGTAACTGGACCACGTGTCCGCTTATTCAGCTAATATGCATACCTGGCCCTACCACATGGCAAGATGGGAACTACAAGGATGGGGCCCACATGACTACGTGTCATCTCATGATCGGACCATGTGTTAATGAAAGGATGAACAATGTAATGACACTTGTCAAGTTATGATTCGGTAATAACACATGGATTATATGAGCTAACAAGGCCCAACCAAGAAGCCCGTGAAGCCTAAAGGAAAATGTGAGGCAATCACATTACGACAAATGTTGCATTTTGATTGGTTAGTCACCATAGCCAAAGGGCTATAAATACCCCTTGAAATCATCATTTTGAGGGAATTCAATTCTTACATAAGCTTGAGAACTTCTCTCTCTAAAATCTCTCTCTAGATTTAGTTTATTGATAAGTGGATATTTTATATGTATTTACCCCCGATCCCGATTGATTTTTAGCTCTAAGACGGCTCTTTTGATCCATTTCTACTAACTTTTGCTATTTCGAGTGTTTGTTGTGCTTTTTATTAGATTTTACAGGAATCGATGATTTATCGTTGTTTTCTGAGCCTTTTGAAGCACTTGAAGAAGTTAGTGAAACTTTAAGTCATGTGGGAAGCTTAACTGAAGATTAGAAGTGCTAAAACGAAGAATTAAAGAAGTAATTAAGAAAGAACGAGCAAAAACCGAGAAACGAAGGCAAACAAGTTACCCGCCCGGTCCGAAGCTGTGCGCCCAGGTGAAGGCTGCACGCCCGGACCCTCCGGACGGGTGGCTCTGAAGGAGGTTTTTTGCGTGTTTTTTTAGCGTAATTAGCCTAAGTACTTAAAGCTTTGTATTCCTAATGAGCCATTTACGCCTCTTTTACTTTAGAACCCTAGTTTTACTCTAAAATTCTCTCAAAGTGTAGAATTCCTTTCAATCTTTCAATCAATAATATTCAGGTTTTATTTCAATCTCAATTCTTGTTCTTAATTAATGTTTATTATTATTTTCAATTTATGTTCTTAGTTTTAATAGTTTTATGTTTAGATTTAATTTGTTGATTATTGTTGGTTTTGTTTAGTTTAATCATGTTTAGGATTTTAATTGCTTTTATTGATTTAGTTTTTGTTCTTTCAATTATGAGTGAGTAGTTCCTTTTCTAGGACTAGGGGATCTATGGATTAATTGGTGATGTTTTGCTCATAAATATTAGTTTAACTATTAATGTTCTTGAATTCTTATTGTCAGNTTGAATTCTTATTGTCAATTACTATTGCTTTCAATTAAATACTGGCCAGGTTTAGTTGTTAGTTTGATATTGTTGAAATCGATGCCGAGAGGTAAGATTACCACAATTAGATCATAAGGACAATAGGCAAAACGAGTCTAAGTGAGCGAGAGTCATTAGAGGAGTTTTGAAGGGGACTAGATTCGAGAGAATTAGTGGACCTTAATTCAAGGAAATTGATAATCTAATTAATTATTTGTGTCCAATTCATTGGTTACTCTGTGGTGAACCGATGTCCTAGGTTTAGTCATTAATTAAACTCCTTAATCAATTTAGGTCTAATTCTAGTTAATTTCTTGATCACAATTGTCACTCAAAGGCCCTTTGCACAGTATAGACTTTTTTGAACTACTAGGTTTAATTGCTTCCCTGTGGATTCGATCCCTACTTCCCTAGCTATATTAGTTAGAATGGTTAGGTTTATTTTTTATAGGTGTGCGATAGCCTCATCATTTATTGTTGATCATAGTTAATTAGTTTTAATCCTCCCACTAATATTTACTTAATTATCGAAGGGGGAAAAAACCCTACAAGGATTTTGTTCCCTTGTTTTGCAAGTGCATTGGGAGGCATGCCATTGAATTGAACGAGGCCCCATCTGTTCATCCGACGTGTAGTCCTCCAGAGTTCCATCCACCTAATCAGTAAGAGAGACCCTACTAGGAGTCCATACCACATCAATAACCATTCACAGCAGACCATAGGATTCATCACATCTCAATAGATTGCATTTCTTTTTCCCATCAAAAACCCTAACCCTAACCCAAAGAATGTGCATTGCGATATGAATTACGATTTTTCTCCCTAGCAATGCAAAATATAAGATACATGTGCACATCATTCTGAGAGCACCAACATTCATGTAACTCCCTATAATTTCTCTCTCCTCGCCTCAAAAGTCCACATCACTTTAATTTCTACATATCCTTCCTATTTCACAAAATCATACTACATTCATTGACCTTCCCATTTACTTTCTCTCTCCTACTTTTCCAAACCCTACTACATTTTCTCCCTCCTTTCCATACACCAACGATATTAATAAAAATATTTGGGCCCTACTTACATATGAGAACCTTATAGACCAATTAACCTCTCCATTTAAAATTGGAAAAAGGAAAAGTTTCAACGTCGGTGGAAAGGTTTTCATTTCCATTTTGCTTTTCAAAGGGAACCTAAATGAGGCACCAATGTCGATACTCTAATGAACAAGTACCCTAGAAATTCCCAATCCTCGTCATTGGTATGTGTTTTTAGAGTATATTAATAAAAAAACTAATAAAAATAATCCAAATGTTGGTCATTCACCTAATAAAAGACCTAACTTTGGGTAATTTATTTTGAGACCCAACTTTAAACATCATTTTCCATTTTTGGACTGATTGACCGGTGATTTGTTCAATTAGTTACCTTTTTGCATTTATCATTTTTTTTTACTTATTTTTTTCGATTTTGTATTAATGTTTTTCGGTTGGTATTTTTTTATTCAATTACATTTGATTGACTTCTATTGTTTCTTCTTCCTCTTCACGCTTCAAACTCGCTATTTTCGAAGTATCACAACTCAAATTTGAAGCTTGGTTTAGTGGTTCTTATCTTTTGTGATGCTCCAGTTGTTGTTTGCTCAATTCTTGTTCATTATTCAAGTTTTCATAATTGGGTAATTTCAACTTGTTTTCTCAACATAATGAAAACCCTTGTAAAATCCTTGAATATACTCCATTTTCAAATAACTTGCCTCCTTTGCAAGATTTACTTTTGCTCATGGTTTCAATTGATCATGTGGATTTCAATTCAAATTGACTATTTTGTTTGGATTTATCGAGTAATAGCAGGGTTTCATCTTATAAATCCTTATTTGCGTAAATTTGTATTCTCAGTGACATTTCATCGAATAGGTAGTAGGCATTGTGTTTTATAATAACTCATGAATTGGGATTTTTTTTTCATAAAGTAGATGGTGCTAATGATGATTTCAATCCTGAGGAAAGAGAATCATTGTTAAACCAGATATCACTATATCAATAGCAACTTCAACAACATGAATGAGTTCATTAAAAGTGAAAAAAAAAAAGAGAGAGAAGAAGATGATGATCAATTTACTTTTAATAAGTTCTTGCATATCAATACACAACGAATAAGTGAATTAGAAGTGAATTACATGTAATCTGGGATATGCATAAATCATAAGTGAGATGGAGTTTACAGATGAGATGGAAGTAAAATAGTAAAGAAGAAGAAAAGAAAGAGAATGGTGCACATCAGTTAGGGGATTCACCACATATTTGCACGATGGAGTAAAATCATATAAAAACTGGTAGGGAGATTCGAAGTAGATGTGGAAGGTTAGAGTATGTAATGCACATGTACAATAGTGGTTATTTGATTGTGAATAGAGAGAGATGGAAGTGAACAGAGAAACGGATCAAGAGAAGAAAATACAAAATATAAAGGAGGAAAAGTGGGTGAGGAAAATTAAGGGAAGTCAAAGTCAATGGCAAAAAAAAAATAAAGGAAAAATATTAAAACTATTATGAAAATAGGGTTTTCAGTAGAGAGTATTTGTGAGAGAGTAGAATAGATCTGTCCTCTTATTCAATAATAGGGGATATATATATATACAAGCAATAAGGGTTTCCTATAAAATAACCCTACTTTCTGGAATATTCTGGATACATAAGGAATATAATGGGCATCCACAATATATCAATATTTTATAACACTCCCCCTTGGATGTCCATTATAGAACAAATACACTATCTTATAACGCGCATGTGCAATGCTGCCTCGTTAAAACCCTTACCAGGAAAGCCCAGTGGGAAAAACCATGGCTAAGGGAAAAAAGAGTACAGCGCGCAATAACTCCCCCTCATGATGTCATCCGTTGAGACGTAACCCGATTAAATGAACTAATTCCTGGAATGTAGTAGTCGGAAGTGCCTTGGTAAATAAAACTGCCAAATTTTCGCTTGAACGAATCTGTTGGACACTAATCTCACTATTCTTCTGAAGGTCATGGGTGAAGAAAAACTTTGGCGAAATATGCTTCGTCCTGTCACCTTTAATGTACCCTTCCTTAAGTTGTGCAATACAGGTTGCATTGTCTTCATATAATGTAGTCGGATCTTGTTTTCCCCATAATANAGCTTGTTTTCCACATAAACGACCACAATCTTCTTGTATGTGCTGAATTAGAGACCTTAGCCATACACATTCTCGACTAGCCTCATGAATTGCTAAAATTTCTGCATGATTAGAAGAAGTAGCAGCAATGGTTTGTTTCATGGAACGCCAAGAGATTGCAGTACCACCATATGTAAATACATATCCAGTTTGTGATCGAGCTACATGAGGATCTGATAAATACCCTGCATCTGCAAAACCAACTAATTCTTCTTTGGAGGTGTTAGAAAAGAACAAACCTTTATCTTTCATACCTTGTAGATAGTGAAATATATGCTTAACCCCATTCCAAGGCCTTCGGGTAGGACATGAGCTAAACCTTGCTAATAGATTAATATAGAATGATATGTCGGGTCTTAAGTGACTAGCAAGGTACATCAATGCTCCTATTGCACTTAGATATGGTACTTCAGGACCAAGAATCTCTTCATCATTTTCCCGAGGGCGAAAAGGATCTTTATCAACATCTAGTGATCTTACAACCATAGGGCTAGTTAACGGATGTGCTTTATCCATATAAAATCTTCTGAGCACCTTCTCTGTGTATGTAGTTTGATGCACAAGGATTCCTTCTTTTAGGTGCTCAATTTGTAGCCCTAAACAAAATTTTGTCTTACCAAGATCTTTCATTTCAAACTCTTTTTTCAAGTATTCCACTGTTATTGAAATCTCTTCTGGAGTTCCAATGATATTCAAATCATCAACATAGACAGCAATAATCACAAAACCTGACCCGAATTTCTTTATGAAAATACAAGGGCTAATAGGGTCATTTTTATAATTTTCTTTCAACAAATATTCACTAAGGCGATTGTACCACATACACCCTGATTGTTTCATTCCATAAAGGGATCTATTTAACTTAATACAATGTTGTTCTCGAGAACACGAACCAGTTGCTTCATGCAACTTGAAACCTTCCTGGAGTTTCATGTATATATTACTATCAAGTGGGCCGTATAAGTAAGCTGTTACAACATCCATTAGTCGTAAATCAAGTCCATGTCTTACTGCCAGAATAATTAAGAATCTGAAAGTAGTTGCATCCACCACAGGAGAATATGTCTCCTCATAAATCAATACCAGGTCTTTGTGAGAGTCCTTGTGCAACTAAACGTGCTTTATGTCTCACAATTTCACCCTTTTCATTTCTTTTCCGCACAAAGACCCATTTATATCCCACTGGTTTTACACCTTCAGGTATACGAACTACTGGCCCAAATACCTCTCTTTGCAAGTGATTTTAATTCCGCATCAATTGCTTCTTTCCATTTTGGCCAATCATCTCTTTTCCTACATTCTTCGATGGACTTATGCTCATGATCCTCTTTTTCATTCATAACATCAAGTGCTACATTATATGCAAAAATATCATTGACGTCGATTTCAATTCGGTTCCAAGTTATTCTAGACATGGCATAATCTGTTGAGATCTCTTCATTTTCAGGTACCCGCGGTTCTTCTAGAACACTATCATTTGTCATGTCTATGGTCTCTTCTAGAGATCCTTCTAGAGATCCTTTTCTTTTCCGAGGGTTCTTATCTTTGGAACCTACTAGTCTACCACGCTTCAGGCGTGCCTTAGACTCATGAGATTGTCCTTCAGGGACATCAATCTTGATAGGAGCATTTGCAGCTGGTATATGTGACTTAGTTACTCTATTTAGGTTAGTAAATGCGTCTGGAATTTGATTTGATAAGCTTTGTAAATTAATTATCTTTTGAACTTCCAATTCACATTGTTTAGTACGAGGATCAAGATGATTTAATGATGATTCATTCCAACTAATTTCTTTTTCCAGCTGCTTCTTCTCTCCCCCTAATGCTAGGAAAGCTGACTCGTTAAAGTGACAATCTGCAAACCGAGCAATAAATAAATCCCCTGCTAATGGCTCTAGGTATCTAATTATTGATGGGGATTCAAACCCGACATATATGCCCAGCCTCCTTTGAGGACCCATCTTAGAGCGTTGTGGTGGAGCAATTGGAACATACACAGCACATCCAAAAATTCTTAGATGGGAAATATCTGGTTCCTGACCACAAACCGATTGTGATGGGGAGAACTTATGTTTACTGGTTGGCCTGATGCGAATTAGTGCTGCAGCATGTAAAATAGCATGTCCCCAAGCAGAAACCGGTAGATCCGACTTCATAAGTAATGGTCTAGAAATCAATTGAAGTCGTTTAATTAGTGATTCTGCAAGACCATTTTGTGTATGAACATGTGCTACAGGATGTTCAACATTAATTCCAATAGCCATACACTAATCATTAAAAGCATGTGAAGTAAATTCACCAGCATTATCCAGACGTATATTCTTAATAGGAAAATCTTGAAATTGTGCTCGGAATCTTATCAATTGAGCAAGTAAACTCGCAAACGCCAGGTTGCGGGTTGATAGTAAGGACACATGTGACCATCTAGTTGATGCATCGATTGAAACCATAAAATATCTAAATGGTCCACATGTTGGATGTATTGGTCCATATATGTCACCTTGTATACGTTTNCTCCTTGTATACGTTCAAGGAAAGAAATAGATTCATAATTTATTTTCGCTGGTGATGGCCGAATGATCAACTTACCTTGGGAGCAAGCAGCACAAGAATAATCATTTTGAAGAATCTGCTGGCTCTTCAAAGAATGTCCATGTGAATTTTCAATTATTTTTTGCATCATTCATGAACCGGGATGGCCTAACCGGTCATGCCAAACTATGAAGCTATCTGTAAACTTCTGGTTTACAATAGCATATGTCTGAATAACATTAATCTTTGTGTAGTACAAACCAATTGAGAGTGCAGATAATCTCTCCAAAACATGCTTAGTGCCTTGGGTTATACTCGTAATTTGAAGAAATTCATTATTTCCTTCACTTATTGTCTCAATATGGTATCCGTTTTGACGGATATCTTTAAAACTCAATAAATTTCTTTGAGACTTAGGGGAGTACAGAGCATCAATAATTTCAAATTTTGTTCCCATAGGCATCAATATAGTTGCTCTCTCGGAGCCTTCAACAATGTTTGTACTACCGGATATAGTACACACTTATATTATTCATCATCAATTGAGAAAAATATATCTTATTTTTAAGTATCGTATGAGTAGTTGCACTATCTGCTAGACATATTTCTTCACCATTTATTGTTAATTGAGCTTGGAGAGCATTCATGTTCTTCAAATAAAATAATAGAAAGTAAATAATTAACATATCATAAAATATCCAAACATTCAAATAACTAAATAAAATTAAAGTAATAAAGTCCTAAAAACACAAAACCAAACCACTATCTTCAAGTTCATGCATAAAATAACAAAACCAACATAAATAACATAAATTATTCTAGCTAAATTATGAATGTAAGCTACTAAATCTTTATTTGCTAATAGTCATAATTGTTTTTGACTTAATTATTCTCTTCAGGGGTGGTGAAGAAATCTGCAACCTCTAGGTGAGTTGTATCACCATTATCAAAATCACCTTCGCCATCTTCATATACCAAGTTATTCACTAATTAAAATAATTTGATTGGGTGAAAATATATAGAGAGTAATTGATTTTTATCGTAAATTACAAATAATTTTAATTGGATGAATAAAATCTATGATTCAGATTATAGTATATCTTGATACGTAAAAATATTTTACAAAATATATGATAAAGCGGTAATATATGATTAATTAATATTTTACAGGTTATAACATATTTGATTTGATTTGACGAACTATCTGAAATCAATGTATGATCACCAATTCATCACAAAAGCATAGTCCATCAATTTCCAATCAAAACAAAATCCAATTCAACATCAAAAAGATCAACAACTATAAATCAGCAACTTAAACACCCTCAATATTCTAAAGATAAATGTATGATTACTGACAATCTAATTCGATATCGAAAGTTCGAAACACAAAATCAAACATCAACAACAAGCATAAATCATCAAATTCAACTTCAACAACTATCTGAAAATCAATGTATGATCACTAAAGCTCAGTAAATCCAGTTTCCAATCGAAACACAATCAAATTCAAACATCAAACAATCACAAATTAGCAACTTTAGATCAAATAACAACACAAAACATTAAAAAGGGTTGCAAAAAAATCGAACCTTTGCCGACATAAAGCACCCAAATTTCAATCATACATGATGGTGCAAGTGAAGGTAGTTGATTTGATCCCCAAATTTCAATCTTACATGATTTGTTTTTACGTGATCAATTTACAAGAACAATCAAACAAAAAGGGTAAAAAAAAATTCAAACATTTTGCAAGAAAGATATCAAACAATCCTTCGATTAGAGGGGATTCTCGTAATAATTATAATCAAGAGAAAATTACAAAACAAAGAATCAAATTGTAATCAAGCAATCGATAATAAATTATCAAAATTTAAAACAATCAACAAAATTCAAAAGCATATGAAGTTTTCCAAAGATTACCCCTGATACAGAAGATACAATGAATAATAAAGTTTTGATTTTTGATTTTTTTATTATTTATTTTTTTTGAAATAAAAACTTTCAACTAATGCTCCAAAAATACCATAAAAAGTCTTCAAGGTTCAAGCTTTCGGCCATTATAAGATATAAGTAGTCTTTCACAAATTCAACAACTATAATCAATCCACCAAAAAAGTTAAGAGTCCTACATGACTAAACTGACAAATTAAATTGATTAATTGTAATGCAAAATTAATCTTTGGATAGTAAAGTTGATAGTCGTGATCACAAACAGCTTACCTTAGAATCTGGGAAACAACTATCAGAAGTAACTTCAATGAGGAACCTGAAAGTGTGTTTCACCACAATATTGAATTGTTGGTGTATACTAAAAGCACGGATATATTTATATAAGATTTGGTAAATTTAACCTAATAGCTCCGATTAGGTACTCGTACTGATAACGTGTTATGAAAATAGGATTTTCAATAGAGAGTATTTGTGAGAGGGTAGAATAGATATGTACTCTTATTCAATAATAAGGGATATATATATATAAGCAATAAGGGTTTCCTATAAACTAACCTTACTTTCTGAAATATTCTGGACACATAGAATATAATGGGCATCAACAATGTATCTAATATTTTATAACAAAAACCAGCTAATAAATGAGATCAACCTAATTTTGCCAGTAAGAATTAAATAGGGTCCAAATGTTGAAAATAAATTTGATCTAAAAATAAAAATTTAAAATTGAGTTTTTATTAAGTGAGCTGCCAAAGTTAAATTATTTTTATTAATTTTTCCTATATTAATTCCCCAATTTATTTCATTGTATTCTTTTGAGAATATCTCATTCAAATTTTATAATTAAAAGATTAAGAGAATAAATAACTAATTATTTCAAAAGACCACACTCAAGGTAGAAGTCTAAAAATATTAGGACTTGAGAGCACATTGATGTTTGATACTCATCTACAGTTTTTTTTTTTTCCAGAACAAAACCAACACATATTCTTGAAACTCAAATGCATCTCCGATTCACAAATGATCATTACAACAATTGCCACAATACTCAAGTTGTTACAATACCCTCGCTAACTCTAAGTAAAAGTTAACAGCCATATCTACTTTGATGGTAAAAATTGAAACCTATATATATTTCTACTAGCCCAATCAAACATAAAATTTCAAAAATAAAAATATAAGAGTATGAAAGATCTAACATTTGTTTGTGAGAAATAAAACAAAGAGATGAATTCCTTCAGCAGTTCAGCTTTCCCACATATCAAGTCAAAGTCAAGCATATCAATGGGAACGGATGTCTTCATTACATTGACCACAAATCTCAAGTTCCACCACCTCAATAGAGCCAGAAAAGTTGTGCCTCAAGATTACTGCAATGTTGATGAAATAAATGGAAAGCATCACTATTAATTTAGCAATAACTTCATTAGGCAGTACAAAAAACAAAACATTGCATAACTATAAGACTGTTACTATCACAATATTAATTTATTAGCCAAAGGGGAAGTCAAAGGGATTCTATAATAGTTAGGGGTCGAAAAGAGCAATGGGGCCTTATGATATCCCTATCAAGGCCTAGAGATGTTTAGGTCATAAGAATTGAGTGGTTGACCACATTCTTCAACAAGAACTAAAAAAGTAATATGGCGCAAATGAAGTGAGGAAAGAGCACCATAATTTTTAGTAAATTAATAACAACGTACCAAGTAAACTAAATTAATAACAATAACAATAATAATTCTCCAAATGGATTGTAATTGGTACAAATTAACAACTAATTTAATGCCATAATGGAACAGAACTTTCAGCAGCCCATAAGAGCGGGGCCGGGGAGGGGGGGGGGTGTTTGACTATCACAATATAATTTTATTAGCCAAAGGGGAAGTCAAAGGAATTCTAAATAGTGGGTCGAAAAGAGCAATGGGGCCTTATGATCGATATCCCTATTAAAGACCGGAGATGTTTAAGTTATAGGAATTGAGTAGTTGACCACATTCTTCAACAAAAATCAAGTAATAAGACGCAGATGGGGTAATGAAAGAGCACCATAATCCGGTGCATAACATCAAAGGTGATGATCCAAATTGGGCCATTTATAGAGGGATCACATTGATGAGTTATACCATGAAACCTTGAGAGTGAGAGGCTGAATTACACTTCAGAAGTTTTGTGCATATTTCAAAGACAATGAAAGCAAATCACCTGTAAGACAACTCATGAAACACTATAGGGATATATTTGGTTTTCATAGATTTAAAGAAGGCTTATGACAAGGTAAAGAGGAAAGTGCTTTGGTGGGCTTTGACAAAGAAAGGTGGTTCTAAGAATATATTTACATTATCAACAGCATTTATGATAGGGTTAGCACAAGTTTGATAAAGTAGTTTTGGGAAAACAAGAGTTTCCTATATCAAGTATCTAAACTAAGCCCTTTCCTTTTTGTCACAATTATGGACAAATTGACAAGTTCAATTCTAGATGATAAACCTTGGTGCACGAAGTTTGCGAACAATATTGCGTTGATTGATCAGATGAAAGGAGTGGAAAAGGTAAGTTGGAATTGTCGCAAAAGACATTAGAATCACATGGTTTTAACTTAAATTGAAGTAAGACAAAATATATTGAGTGTAAATTTAGCATCAACTTGGATAGGAATGTCCAATGATTGGATTTCATCAAAAATTTGGGATTGATTTGATAAAAAGGTGAATCGGACAGAGTCCATAAGATCAAATCATGTTGGTTGAAGGGAGCTTTTGATTTTCTATGTGATCCTCTTTAACTGAAGAAAAAGTTCTACCAATTATTGGGCTTTGAGACGTTGTCAACTTCATAAGATGAGTGTGTAAGAGATGCAGATCCTACATAAGATGTGCATACAAGAAGAATAAAAATCAGGAATGAGATTATTACAAAGAAGGTAGGGGTTCTATTGAGATTAGATGAGGGTAATTGTTTGAAATGATTTGGACATATAAGACGGAGATCATGTAACGTACTGTTTGAAGAGTGGAAGTGTGGCAACAAGATGGCTTGAACAGTGGTAAATGAAGTCCTAAGAAAACATGGATTAGGGTGGCTGGTGAAGATATGGGGGTATTGGGGCTTAAAGAAAAATTAGCGTTAAATAGAAAAGAATGGAGAAGGATGGTTTTTGTGATTACTCTTTGGGGGTCGTTGGGTTGGAGGAGGGGAAAGGGAAAGGAGAAGAATGGAAAGATAAGCCCATTGATTTAGTGGGTGGCTTGTTTTGTTAAAAGGTAACTAATGACATTCTACAATCATCACCCTACCCCAACTCTCACCACCAAACAAACCACCTAGCTCACCGCCCACTCCCCC
>PYUH01000390.1:323619-370747 GCA_016808085.1 Suaeda aralocaspica
AAAAAAAAAAAAAAAAAAAAAAAAAAAAAAAAAAAAAAAAAAAAAAAAAAAAAAAAAAAAAAAAAAAAAAAACTGGAGAATTTGGAGAAAGGAGATTTGGACTGAAGAATTAGGATTAAGGTAATTTGCACTAATGTAATCAGAGGAAAATTACAGTGATGACTAATGATGAATTGAGAGGACAAAATGACAAAAGAATCAGAAATAAACTGAGTTTGCCTTTGGGTCAGGAGAGCTAATAAAGAGAACGGGCAAAAGTTTCGGATTTTAATTTAGTATAAAACATTTTTTCATTAAAGTGAGCTTCAGGCAGGGTACCTCATGCATGGAAATTGGTATTTGTGTTTTTGACATTTAGTGAGAAAAGACTTTTCCTAGGTTAGATTTTATCAATCCTCCTTGTAAATAGAGGGAAATCATGAAATTCTTCTGAGATTGAAAGAAATAAAGTCATTCCCTCAGTCCCAAAATGTTTGTTGTGTTCTTTTATGCACACAAGCCGAGTAGAAAGCAAAGATATAAAGTGTTGGTGTGGCTCCTACCATGTGTCAAAAAGGAGAGAAATAATACCACACAAGTGTAGCAAACATTTAAACACAACTAAAAAAACGTAACAAACAACTTGAGGGCATGTAGCCATGTGGGAAGTGGATAACCATACAATGGCCAAAAGACTATCCAAAAGGCTAAAGAAACCAATGTTGATATCTGAGAATTTCAGTACCTCAAATTGAGATGTTGTATTAGATAGCAACTTGATTTCAGTCAATTTTTGAGCTTGATTTTACAACAGCTCTTACCCCAAACAATACTATCTTTACTCATTCAAGGTGACTAAAATATGTTGCTATTAAGATGACTTTAAAATTTAGCACTTACTCATTCAAGGTGACTAAAATACGTTGCTAAACAAAGCCTAACATGCGAATGAAACCTTTTTGTTTTGATACTTTTGACACATACAAACTACGTCACCAGATATAAAGCATAAAGATCATAACTGAGATAACTTTTTAAGCAGCTGCCCCAATAAAAAGTAGCTGACTGCAATAATCGAATGACCCTAAAAAGTTCAAATTGCATTTCAAACGAAATAACCAAGGACTATAGTATTTCACTAGAGAACAGATCCTACGAGTGTATGATTTGTCCAAACTTAAAAGGTCAGTACTTATATAGCAATGCAATGGTAGAGAAAGAATAAAAAGGGTATGTTTCCATCACAGGCAAACATAGCTAGCAACCATATTATCTATATAGTAAGTAGGGAGCACATATATACCTCTAAGTTTACTATCCATTGCCTTATTTCCCAAACCCTCCATGCGCCCATCTTTACCCTTGCCAGTATTTGTGTTATTAATAATTACCATGGGTGGCCACATGATCAAGTCATCCTGGTATGCAGCCGCTTCTTCAGCTGGCAGAAGTTGATAGGCCCTGGAGTTATCAGGAGCCCTCAAGTAATTCCAACCCATTAAGGCACAGAGAGCTCTGTGCAAGCCCAGGTGATCCTCACGCAGATCAGCATTTTCTGAGTTGAAAGCATGCATAATAAGAGCATGCACATCTTGAAATTCTTTTGAAGACCTGTAATTTTCAATATGAAGAGGGTCGGACTAGGCATATCTCATGTTCTTCTCACATTTATTATATCAGATATCAAAATAATAACAAAGAACACAAAATTCAGGCTATATAGCCCAACCGCTAGCACAAATCATGTTTCTATCCAGTTGATAGGCCAAGTTCAGGCAGTAGAGAGTAGAGACACAGTGAATGAAATAATACGATTATAAAAAAACAGAAACAAAAACAAGCAGCTGCCAATGCAGTTACGCATGTCACCGATTCAGTTCATCTTTAGCCCAAACTAAAGGTTAAACCTCAACTTGGAGCATAAGCCATAAGGAAAACCCTACAATCTAACATTTACACCAACTTCAAGCAATAAATAAAATAAAACAGAGTATGTGATAATACGATTAAATAAAATACAAAAACAAGGAGCTGACAATGCAGTTATGCATGTCACTAATTCAGTTCACCTTTAGCACAAACTAAAGCCTAAACCTCAACTTGGAGCTTAAGGAAAACCTTACAATCTAACATCTACACCAACTTTAAGCAATAAATAAAACATTTAATTTTAGACCAGCACAGTTAGAATCAATTTAAAAAAGGCCACTTTAGGATGTTTATTGGCAAAGAAATGGATAGAATTTCTGAAACGGAAACCGTTTCAGAATTGTGGACGAGCTAAATTCAAAAGGAAAAAAAAAAAAAAAAAAAAGTTTAGAAAGATAAACAGTTGGGATCTTTCCTCACATACACATGAAGTTTGGCCAAATTACTAAATTACCCTTATGAATAGAAAGTTCCCTAATGCTTAAGAAATAGAACAAACACTAAGTATTTAGCCAAACAAACTAACTTCTGAGGTTTTTTCTCAAATGAATATATATTAAAAAACCATTTTCAAGTTTTCAACCCTATTTGAGGATTGTGTTTTGCAAACATAATTTAGGGGATTTTCAACTGAAATTCGACTTTTGTAACCACATGAATTATACCTGAACTATTTGAGGATTGTGTTTTGCAAACATAATTTAGGTATAATTCAACTCTCAGACAGAACTATCATTTTCTTCTTTATTTTATGGCACTAATGTTTTCTTGATTTCTTATTTTCCAATTAAAAAAAGATACGGAGTTAGTTGAAAATTTTGCATCACAGTAGAAGCATACATAGATTGAACAGGAGTCCGCATACATTTCGAGCAAGAGAGAACGTAAAATTTCAAATTTCAATGAAGCAAGAACTTCAACTTCCTATTTTCGGCCAAAGGAACTTGCAAGATTGAATACTACAATTACAGGAAACTAAAACAAGAGGTTGAGGCAAGTACCTGACTTCTAGTTGTGCCTAAGGAGTTATCTATCCTTTCCATCTCCACACGTCCATAATCACCATCATACATAATTCCATTTATTCCACCCAAAATTATACAAAATCCTTCAAATTGTAGAACTCTAATATAAAAGTGAGTTGTGAGAGTGTAAATTAAACTTATACCATAAAATTTGACATCGCAATCTAACCCAAAGTTGATGGAGATTATACAAGCAAGTTCAGAGAAAGGGTGATGTGAACAGTGGATTTTATTTCATACGGAGCAGTTCTTCACAAGAGTTTGATAACTGATAGGTGGCCACTTGATTGATAGTTCATGTAATTTAATTGTTGGTGTAACTTCAGGTATTCTAGGTGGCAGAATATGATGGGACTACCAGCTCAAACTTTCGGATGACGAATATTATAGAAGCTCATAGAATCTATCTTTAGCTTGGGGAGAGAAATAGCAGAAAATATTTCAGTAAAGATAAAACTACTGATGTCATCAAAGATAAAATCTGTTTTGAGGTCACTCACAACACACCATATGATTCCAGTTTCTTCGTATGCCCTAACGTATGCAAATAATATACTAGGGCCCAATTTATATCAGCTTTTTCAAACCCCTCCCACAATCAATTTATCCAAACCCATGTCTAACTTAACTCACTAAGACCCAATTCCCAAATCCAATTCTACAACCTGAATTCTTGCTTTTCAGTCCACCAGTAATTCCACCTTACTTCATAAACAGGCCAGCCAGCCTACTTTCTAAGCCAATTTGCACTTGCAAACTCTTCAATACAGCTTGTCCAAAGCATGACAAAGAACAGTAGAAAACCCACTCCATGATAGCTTCATCAACATCAAAGGTTAATTTCGCCATAACATCACCACCAAAGAAAGCCAAAGGTCTTCAAAGAGGAATTGGAACATTGATGGAAGCCACTTTTCTATGGCTGATAATTTAGCGCCGATCCCTATCCACCTTGAAAAGTTGAGGACTAGGTGGAAGCTAAGTTGGACGGAAACGGGGATGGGTACATAAACGGGTGCGGGGACGGGGACGGGGATGGGAAATAGCAAATCTAAAAAAATCTAAGGTACGAGTACAGCCTGGGTAAGGTAAATATTAAAAAAAATTATGAATCTAATAAAAATAAAATCTGAAAAAATATCGAAAAGAATAATTAGTTTTTTAATAAATAAGCCCATCCTATATTCCTAATAAAAAATACCCCAACCCTCTCATACATTGTACTACTCCTAATACAAGCTCATCCAAATAAAATAATAAACCATAAAAAATAAAAGCAGTAAAAAGGGTGAAGAAAAGTAACGAAACAATAAAATATCAAAAAGAATAATTAAGTTTTTAAAATAAGTCCATCCTATATTCCTATTAAAAAAAAAATACCCCAACCCTCTCATACATTGTACTAATCCTAGTATAAGCCCATCCAAATAAAATAAAATGATAAACCATAAAAACTAGAAGCAGTAAAAAGGGTGAAGAAAAGTACTGTAACAAGTTGTGAGTTCTTTTAACTCAATTGAAAATCTGAAACTTTGCTCTACTACCTTCTCAAAACAATTGTATTATTGTTTTTCTTTTTCATTGTCAATTCCATTTTACCATCCAATGGTCTTTTTATCTCTCTTATGATATGCACCAGCTTTAATTTCCCCAAAATTCCAGAACTAAGTACTCAATTATGGCTGCTGGCTGCCCATCGGTGGCGGAATTTGCCAGAACTCGGCCGGAAATTATACCAACTTGGTCACGCAAACCAATGTGACAAAAGCCCTAACAATTTAATACATTTTGTGGTCAAATACACCTTCAATTTTTGAGAGCTAGGGTTTGGGCTCTTAATTTGGATTTTGGTATTAATATGTCTGCCTGGAGAACATGTGTTTATGGCCACTGCCATCCCCAAAACCGGCAAAACGTCCCCAATGATGGTCAACATCGTCCCTGACTCTTTTTGGCAGTACCCGGTTAGCGGAGTACCTGGTACATACCCATCACGAACCCTTACTCGGTATCGGAGACGCTACCTAGGAGAAGTGCCCATGCATCAAAGGGTGGAAGTTTAGGGGGGCGGTAATGTCATGAACTAATAATTGGGAAAAAGAAATTTCTAGTAGACTATATTGCTGGGAAATAATTCAGCCCATTACTATGATATGAAAATTCTATACGACAAGATTAGGAATTAAAGAGTAGATAGATATGTGAAAATTCAATATGAGAAGATTAGGAATTAAGGAGTAGGTGGATATGTTGGGTATTTGTGTGATGCTTTTAATGGGAAAAAGTGAGAATCCCATAAGACATAATTGGGAGAGGATCCAACAATCCACCTCTCGAAAAATGGTTTACCATTAATAGTGCTGTAATTTCCATTTTAATAAGGCAATCATCATCTTCATCTGCATATTCTTCCAATGAATTCATAGCACAGATTTCTTTAAACTAATTAGCTTTCTTTGGAAACATAATCAATTACCAAGAAAGGCCAATAAAAGATACTTTCCATAGCCTAACTAGTACTAAACATATAACGGTTTTCTCACGGGGTATCCCTAAAATTTTTCCAATATCATGAGGTACCCTCGGGTTTCAGAAATTCATGGGGTAAAACTTCTAGTGAAATCAAATACCCTTATAAGCTAACACCATCAAAGTAACAATTTCCTTTGAGGGTACCTCATGAAATCAAAAGCCAAATAAATAATCAATAAAGTAGAGTGAAGAAGATAGGAATAACTAAAATAATAGCAAATCTAACATGCTTGCATGGAAAGACATAATCAGACAAGAATGTGAATTGTTATATGTTCGAATATTTATATCCTATATTAGGAGCTTTGAAATAGATGGTAAAGGCAATGGCCTAGCAAAAGCCCTTTAGCACCTCAAAATTCTAACATTCCTTATCATACTCAACTTTGAGTAAAGAAAATACAACCGAAAGAATTGCAAAATGTGCCCAAGGACATGTTGATAGCTACACCTCAAGAACGTTTTCCAACATTACGCATTTACATTTACACAGCCTCAAGAAATATAGAAAAGCTAAAACATAATTCAGCAACCATGTAGTAGGTGATTCGTGATCCAATTCAACAACCATAAAGATGCATACAAACACAAACTTATTGTTCCAAACGCAAAATTCATCAGCAAAATAAAACACAAACAATGACACCATACAATATCAATCAATAATAAAAACCATTACCCAACAACCTACAAAACAAAACTTTCAAACAAACCAATAAATAAAAAGCGAGGGAAAGTTAATGAATCAAACCTGCCACAAACGAGGCATTGAAGAGGTCCATATTTGCCGTTCTCTAAATAATTCTTCTTCTGATTAGAATTCTCATTAAGCGTCTTAACAAAATTAAGAAAAGCCTTCATTACCCCAGGATCAACCTCAACATCAACAGTATTGTTATTATTATCAGTATTATTATTACTATTACCACCGCCACTACCACCATCAAACCTCGTAAACTTATTATTCCGATAATCATCATCATTGCGCCAACCAAACGGACTACTACTCGTACCAGAACCGAACCCCGCCCCTGCATTGCCATAATGTAAAAGCTGTTGTTTCTGCCTAGCAAATTGATCGACAGCATCATTATCAGGATCATCCCCAAAACCAAACTTCCGTTTCATGGGACCACCAAAGGGATGATGAGGTGGGCCCCCGAAATGGGGCCTGGGAGGAGGGGTGAAATCTTGGTAATCAGGTGGTAAAGCGAAGTAGGTTCTAACAGAAGAGTCGGCAAGAACAATGGTGCGACGATCAAGTAAGTGGAAGCCATAGGAAGGAGGTGGTGATGAGAAATGGAAAGGTTGTTGTTGAGATTGAGAATGGGAATGTGAAGAAGGTGTTTGGTTTTGTGTTTGGGAATGGGAATGGGAATGGGTTGGAGTAAGAGAGTGTTTGGGAGTGGGTTTATTGGAAGATGGTGTGTTGATAGGTGGTGGTTTTTGAGATGGAGATGGAGATGGATTTGTGTTAGTTGTTGCGGCGGTGGTGGTAGTGGGTGCGGTGGTGGTGGTGGTGGTGGTGGAAGAAGAAGATTGCCAACGTGATTTGCGGTTGTTATTGTTAGTGTTGGTGTTGGATTTGGGGTTATCACCCGCCATTGAATCCGTCTTGGGAGAACACAGAAGGAATAGCAGTGACGAGACCGTAATTCACAATGTTAGGGTTTTGTTTCAGAATCCCCAGTCCCCACTTGGTTGTTTTTCCGATTTTGATTTTTTTTAAGCCCTGTTCGGTGATTGGCTGATTACTGATAGATGCTACCTGGTTTAAGTAGCTGGATGCCTGAATTTATTGGCTAGTAGCCCGTAGTTATTTTGTTAGGTAATTAACCGTTGGCTTTTGGCTATTAGAATACAAAATTATCTTTTAAGGATATGCTTTTTTTTTTACTTCATTTATTTTTAAGATTCACACTATTAATAATTTTTTGATTTATAAGATTAATATTAATTGGTGTTTTATTATTATTTAATTTATTTATATATTTATTCGCCATTACTACATTACTACTTTTTCTACTGCTACTAAAGCAACAAAAATTATTGTTATTATGAAGATCATTATTGTCATTATTATCATTAATTTATTTATTTATGTATCAACACCAATACTTTATCAAAAGATGATAAATGCACTTGTTACTATTATTAGAAAAACATAAGATTAAACATACTCCCTCTGTTTTTTTTTTTTACTTGCTACATTTGTTTTTTTTTTTCACATCTTCCGAGACACAACTTAAAACGTTTATATCTCGAGTTACAAGCTTGTAAAAATTACAAAAATTATATAGTTGGATAGCACATGTTGTGACGAATCAAATAAGATCTTATGTGACTATATTTTATTACACACATATAAATTTAAAGAGAGTCAAAGAACTTACGTGAATAGTTGTATAAGTCAATATGTGGCAAGTAATAATAAGAACCAGAGGGAGTATTTAATGATATTTAATGCACTCAACTAATGATATTTCAAAATAAATCTTAAATGTCAAAATAATGAAAAATTTAAATTATATATACAACTAATAAATGAATATATTAGATTATCGTCTAACTCTCATGGCACGCCTAGCCGCCATCAAACTAAAAGCAATGCCATCACGAAGTCATGTCATTTCTCCAATTGATGACTCTTTAACGAATTGAGGGAGGCAAACTTCAACATCTTCAAGCCCCTTCGGCGGTACAAAAATAGGCTTTTGAACCACAAGTCTAAAAGCCAGATCACCAACTTTGCTTCTTATAATGTAATTGTGTAGTGCAAAACAGGAAGAAATTATTCTGTTTTGGTCTTTGAATGATTATGTAGGCCATTTTGTCTAAAAAAAAGTTACCGTGCTTTAAGAATTCCAAATGACATTTCAATGCAACTTCTTATAGAGGAATGAGCACGATTGAAGACTTCTTTTAACCCCCTTGGATTTGCTCCACGAAATTCTGATGGATGATACCTTGTTCTAGGATATGGTGTCAAATATCCTTTTCGTTTTTGAATAATTTATGTAACCTTCTAGGGGCTTTGGAAAGTTGAGTTTAGGATCAGCTATCGTATTAAGAAGTATACGTGAATCATGAGCTGAACCTTCCCACCCAGTCAAAACATATGTAAAAGGGAGATCAAAGTCACATGCTGCCAAAACGTTAGTGGTTCCCTTTTCTTCCTCTATAAGGCATTTGATCTTTTTCTACAACAGTAATTATAATATGTACGTAACATCTATAGCTCTGATGCAATCCTTAAAATATGGCATGTATCTAGAGTCATTTGCTAATTGTTGAGGTGTCTCTCTGAATTCACGATCACTAGGTATAATAAATAACCCATCCATAGCATAGAAAACTTCTTTAAACACCCGACTCACAATTTCACAGGAATGTTGAAAACGCTCTTGTGCTACTCTATTTGGGGCACCGTGAGCAAGAACATACACAAAAATCCCCTCTTTTTCTATAATTGACATCCGAGATGAATGCATCAAACCATATCTACTTTCCAAATCTCTGCTCAATTGAATAAATAAAATTTGATACATTCTAATAGCATTAAAACACCTTGTTTCATGATCATTAAGTAATTCATCCATCCACATTTGTCCTGTCAAAGATGAAGTCATACAAGGTTCTTTACTTATGTGACTTAGGTAATACATACAAATATAACCTGTGGCACAAGCTATCAGATCACAAAGGTTGTCATCACCATCCATGTAGTCACTACATAGCAAGAGCATTTTCATTTGCATATTATAATCAATAACTACAAATATTAGAGTAGTGCATTCACTACAACATAAATGACCTTTAGTAACATTGAAGTGGTAACACTTTATCAAAAGTAACACTTGAACGTAATACTTTATAATACGTAACATTTTCATGTATCGCTTTTTCAAAGATAACACTCTAATGTAACACATTTTTATTTGTAACACTTGTAATACCCCATATTTTCACGTATTTTAAGGAATTATTTTTGCATTTTATACATATGGTTATAGTATTTTTATTGAAAGTTGTATTCAATAAGAATATTAAACAAGAGAATTTAAATAAATTTTAATTAAAATAATTATTTCATGTTTAAAAATAATATTTTATCTTTTATAAAATATATCGAAAGGTTTCTAAAAATAGAATTTTAAGAGTTTCCTAATTTATTTTAAGGCAAGGGCATAAAAGTATTTTCCACTATTTGGGATAATTATGGGTTTTCACCAAATCCTACTTTGGGGCCTATAAATACCCCTTTAAACCCAATTTTCAAATTTTATTTTGCAAATTGGTGATTTAGGAGTCCAAAATTTAGAGAGAGAAAGAGAGAAAAAAAAGAGAGAGAAAGAGAGTCCGAAAAAAAATTTTTTTTTGGTGATCGGTTTTGGCGAGGAAAAGAAGAAAAAACCTTCGCCGGAAGCCACCGGAGCCCGGCCTTGCTCCTCCCCTTGTTTCGGTATTTTCGGACTTTTAAAAAAAATCTTCTTCTTTCTTTTTGATTTAATTTTGCAAATTCATGTTTATATTCATGATTAATCATGATTTTATAAGTTTCAATCATGTTTTATGAAGTTATGATTTGTTATAAAGCATGAATTAATTTGTTGCTCATGAAATTTTAGATAAGAGTTTATAAAGTAATGAAAGTCTTGATTTTTATGAGTTTTATTGATTTAAACTTCAATATTATGATCATGAATTGTTGTTGGATGAATTTATGATGATTTTATGAAGTTTAATTGACTTTTAAAGGCTTTAAACATAAAACTAATTGTTGCCCAAATTTTGAAATCATGAAAAGCAATAGAATAAATATTATGAACATGTTTTGGCTTATGAAAAATTATTCTGCTACTGCTGCTGTGTTTCTGGTTTTCTGCTCTATTTCTACTACTATTAGGTTTTCTAGCTCTTTTCCGCTTCTGCTGTTGTGCAGTTTCTACTGTTGTGTTGCTTCTGCTATTGTGTTGTTTCTGCTGTTGTGCTGCTTCCCCTTGTGCTGTTTCTGCGATTTATTGCTTTTCTGCTGCTCAATCTATTTCTACAGTTATGAATGTTGTGCTGCTTTTCAGCAGTTTGGGTTTCTGCAGTTTGGGTTTATTAAGTTTGGGTTTCTGTAGTTTTTGGTTTCTGCAGTTTGGGTTTCTGCTGTAATACCCCATATTTTCACGTATTTTAAGGAGTTATTTTCATATTTTATACGTATGTTTTTAATATTTTTATTGAGAAATTATATTCAATAAGAATATAAAAAACAAAGGAAATTGAAATAAAGTTTAATCAAAATAATTATTTTAAGTTCACAAATAATAATTTTTTGTTTTATTAAATACTTTGAAAAGTTTTTAAAAATAGAATTTTTAGAGTTTCTTTAATTATTTTAAAACAAGGGTATCTGTGGAATTGCACCAAATAGAAGTAATTTCAATGATTAAGGGTATTTGTGGAATTGCACCAAATCCTACTTTGGGGCCTATAAATACCCCTTAAAACCCCACCTTTTAGATTTATTTTGCAACTTGGAGATTTAAGATTTCAATATTTAGAGAGAGAAAAAAGTTCGAACAAAAAGGGGGGGGGGGGTTTCGGATTTCTGAAGGAAAAAAAAATTCCGTTGTTTTGCTGGAGCCCCGCATGCCCGCCTACGTCGCCGTCGCTGCAGCCTCGCTGGCCACCCTTCTCTCCCCTATGGTATTTTCGGATTTTATAAAAATATATATATTTCTTCTTCTTCCTTTTTGATCCAATCTTGCAAATTCATGTTTATAATTATGATTAATCATGTTTTCATAATTTTCAATCATGTTTTTATGAAGTTATGATTTATTTTAAAGCATGAATTTATTTGTTGTTCACGAAATTTTAGATTAGGGTTTATAAAATTTTGATACTCTTGATTTTATGGGTTTTAATGACTTAAACTTCAATATTATGATCATGAATTGTTGTTGGGTGAATTTATTATGATTTAATGAAGTTTAGATTGATTTTTAAAGGCTTTAAACATAAATTATATTGCTGTCCAAATTTTATAGTCATGAAGACCAATAGAATAAATACTATGAACATGTTTTGGTTTATGAAAAATTATTCTAAAGCATAGATTTGTTTCATAATGATGCTAGTGGATTGTAAAAGAGTTTTATGGTGAATATATGATGTTTCTATGAGTTTTTAATGGGTTTTAGATGAATAAATAAAGCTGTAAAGTTTTAGTAACACTTATTTTTGCCCAATAAAATAGTAACATGTAATATAGTAAGTTATAATTAGTTTTAATGCATCTAAGTATTGTATATCGATCATAGGACATGACTATAGTGTTTTATGACCAAAATATGATATTTAGAAATGTTTAAGAGTGATTTTAAAAAGTTTACGAAGCTGCCATTTTTGGAAAATTACCGAAAATCAAGTATTTTGCCATAGAAAAATTAAAATAAAGTATGGAATTGAATAGAGACCATATAGGGAATGTTTTGGACAAATTTTCTATGTAGAAAGTTAGTTTAGAGTTGTTGTAGATGTAACACCCTGGATTTTCCCTAACTTCCTACTTCTTATTTTTCCGGAAAACATATTAAATTAGTGGATATTATATTTATTAAAACTAATAAATATGGAAAAACCAAAGTATTACCGCCACCGTGATAACAGCTAAGACATTTATCAAAGTACTACAGCGGAAGTCTTAAAACCAAAACAATTTAAAGCTACACTTCAAACAAATTTAAAATAAAATCAACTTGAAACATATTACACTTCGGAACCATATTAATGGCCCTTTAAAAACTAAAACCAAAACTACTAATTAGAAGTATTTCGAAATCCAAACAACCAAACAAATGTTAGTTTTCATAAGCAATTAAAATAAAGCAAAACTACAACCACAACAATCGCTCTCACTCCATTCCATCAAGAAATGACTTATGCCCACCCGTACCTGCATCTTTCCTTTTACTAGACAATTACTCACCACAAGTGGGTCATCGTAGGGCCAAGTTCAAGACAAAGCCATGCACACAAACAACAGTCTGCAAAGCTGAGTACATAACTACTAAAGACTTACGCAAAAACAAAAGAAATGAAACATGCACTCAACTTACCTTTAACAACTCTTTTCCTGTACATGGACTCAATTAAATTCTATTTCTATATTAATAATCATGGATCCTGCATCGAACGGGTTTCCTCATATAAATCAGCGCCCTATTGGGCACCAGTTGGGGAGCAACTCCCAAAAGGTATTACTATGTCACATAAAGTGACGGATATCCAGCGCATTAAAAATATAAAAGAGTACAACGTCTTGTACCTCAATTAGGAGTCATAGATCACTGTTCCATACGACTCCCCCCATTGTTCATACTCAAGGTATATACGTTCTAAGAGTTTTTATGCAGGTCCTCTTACACTTTACGTGATTTAACAGGTTTACAATGTTATGACTCTCATGCAACATCACATATAAATATATTAAACATGCATCCAAATCAAGTAGGTTAATTTAATTATCTTCAACTTAAGGTGACTTAAGATTAATCTTTATGTGTGTCCTTTAATTAAACTGAACCTCCTTTACCACACATTAACTGTGAGTGGTTAATACCTTACTTTCTTCTTAACCACACATTAAACAATGAGTGGTATTATATATAATTGCTCATTGCTTCCTTTAAACATCTGAATAAAAATTCACGACTACCTTTCTTGTTGATTAAGTAACTAATTAACTTAAAAATAACTTCTTTCCTTTATTCATAACTATTGGCCAAATTAAACTGATCACAACTTTCCAATTCAAGCTTATAAAAATTAAACTTTCTATTTAACATGGAATGTCATCAATCATTAAAACATGCTACTACCAAACTTGTCATGCATATAAAAGTTATAATTCAAACAAGCATACAAAAATTCATGTAGTCAAGAAATACTCAAGCATGCACTCTAACACTTATGTTTGTCTTTAGTACTTACGTACCTTGTAAAATAATTGTCTTCCGCCACCACTTCTAGAAGTGGACTAATTCAAAGTCTCCTACCCAAGGAAAAACCGAACTAAATAAAAACCTTGTTGACTAAATTCTACAACAACTATAACTAACTTCTAAATTTGGAAACTTTGTCCAAAACTTCCTTTTATGGTCTCTATTCAATTCCATACTTCACCTTTTCTTTTCTATTGCAATTCTACTTAGTTTTCGAAACTTAATTATGCTTTACAAAATCTTAATAAAAAATTTATGCCACTTTAGAAAAGTGGACATCAATCTAAATTTATCAAAACTCCTTGAAAACTTCCGAAAATGACACAAATCAATCATACAATGCATTACTTAACTTATATGATCGATTTATGCATATTACATACATTAAAAGTCTAATTAATTAATCTATAAAATCTGGACAGCATGTTAAACATGCTTAAAACCACTTTTAGACATCATTAAACATACTATAATTTATATATTTCATCACAAAATTGTTGTGTGATCATACTAGTACAATTTGGACACTTAAAACTCAATTTAACTTGTTTTTATTAAAATTTCAGATTTGTTTATAACTTTAAAGTCATGAAAAACTTATAAAAACATCATGATTTCATGCCAAAACACTTCTACAACCTACTAACATATTTCTGAAGTCAATCTAGGCTTTAGAACAATTTTTCATAGGCTAAAACATGTTCATAATATTTATTCAACTCAAATTCATGATTCTAAAATTTGGACAGCTTTATAAAATAAGTTTAAAACCCTCAAAAATCAATCTAAACTTGATAACATCATCATAATTAAATTCACCCAAAAATAATCTATGATCATAATATTAAAGTTTAGAACACAAAAATTCATAAAATCAAAACTTCATAAAATTTCAAACCCTAATTTATAATTTCATGAACAACAAAATTAATTCATGCCTAAAAAACTATTCTTACTTATATAAAAACATAATTAAACTTATAAACACATGATTAAACATAATTATAATCATAAATTTGCAAGATTGAATCAAAAAATAAAGAAGGAGAATTTTTTTTTTAATAAGTTTTGAAAATACCAAGAATAGGGGAGGAGGTCCAACGGTGGCTGCAGGTGGCCAGCGGTGGTTGCCGCAGAGGTGCAGTGACCGACGGTGGGTCCGGCTGGGCACGGATCCCAATGCACGAGGTTTTTTTTCTTTTCGGAATTTCCGACTGTTTTTTTTCTTCTCTTTTTTTTCGGAATTTTGCAACCCTTTTTTTTCTCCCTTTTCTCTCTGAATTTTTGGAATTCTAATTGACTAGTATGATCACGAAAAGTTGGAATTTTAGGTTTTGTAGGGCATTTATAGGCCCCAAAGTAGGATTTTGGTGAGGCCCATAAATACTTTTAACCAAAACTTTATTATTTATTTTATTTTTATTAATTTCTTTTTATTTAATACTTCTATTGAACATAATTTTCAATAAAAATATTAAAACTATACGAATAAAATACGGAAATTATACGCATAAAATACAAAAATACTTTCTTTCAATACGTGAAAATGTGGGGTATTACAGTCTACCCCCCTTAAAAGAAGTTTCGTCCCAAAACTTTGTGTAGGTTAGTGTATGGAATTTGAATAGAGACTATTTTTACTTTATACTTTGTTATTGAAACACTATGGTTGTTGTAGACTTTATACACTTACTCGCCAACTTTTATTAGACAAACATAAAACTTAGAGGTGGGTAACAGGTCGTGTCGTGCCGGGTTCGTGCCGGGTCAAAAGTTAAACGGGTTGTCATAGCCTGACCTGAACTCGGCCCATTTAATTAGGCGGGTCAGAATGTCCAACCTGAGCACGACCTGCTATAACCTGCTTAACCCGTTTGACCCATTTGACCCGTTTAACAAGTGCCTAAACAACTCTATATTTCTAATCAAAGCATCTAATTATTTCAAATTATTCTTCATCTAATAACCTGCAGTAGCATATATTACATAATTTAAAGTCAATAAAGAAAATCTAAAATTAAAAATTAAAGATAATACATCTCATAAAAATATAAAATCACCAAATTCATGTCTAAATATCCAATAAGTCAGAAGTTCAAGTTCTGCCAATTAATAAGATACAATCCATTACAAATTTTCATTCATCATCTTCATTCTTCTACTCTCTAAACTCAATCCAATACGGAGTGTTGTGAGGCTTGAGTTTGGTCTTCATCATCATCTTCTTCGTCTTCTACTTTCGCTCCCAAAAGGTACTTGCACAATTCTTCAACATCAGGTTGTAGCGAATCTTTCCAAAAAAAAGTAGTTTAAAAGTTTAGAACTTGAATGAAAAATATGATATACTTAAATTTAAACAGAAAAATATATTTATATAACCAAGGTTACTACCTTTTTCAAACACCCAATCCCTTAAGCAAACCAACGCTTCTGCTGTACTTGGTTTCAATGAACTCCGATAAGCATCTAGCACTCTTCCTCCAGTGCTAAAAGTTGATTCTGAAGCCACAGTAGAAATAGGGATTGCTAAAATATCTTTTGCCATGCGAGCAACAACAGGATAACGCCCTTGAAGTGCTTTCCAGTACTCTAACACATTTATATCACTTGTGCGAGGATGCTTTTGCTCTTCCAAATACATTTGGAGCTGAGATTTTCCAGAAGAAGCAAACTCATTGCTATCATAGCAATCAAAGTCCTTGCATATTCAATAATAAAAGAGCAGTAAGCCAGCAAGAACTAATAAATAAAAAGGTAAACAACAGAAGGCAGAAGGCAGGAGGCAGACTGGCAGAAGCAAAGTAAATAAAGAAAAAGATTAACTGGAGATCACCTCCATCAGGGTATCAGAGTTCTTTTTGGTAGTAAAAGCCCCAGCATGTTGGCGAGGTGTAGTTGAGGTTGAAGGATTTGTAGAAGCATATTCATCAAAGAGGGCAAACAACTTGGTCTTGAATCCATGTAATTCAACTTGGGCAGAGGGCCCATATATTTTGTTGTAAGCCCAATCAACAAATTGAAATTTAAAGCGCGGGTCAAAAACAGCAGCAACAGCCATTATAATGCTACACTCGGACCAATATTTCTCAAACTTAACCCACATTCTAGTAGCCATTGTGTTCAAAAACCTATCACTACTATCCATGTGCTCTTTCAAAAGCAACCTCACTTTTACAATATTAGGAAAGTAAAGGTTTGAGGTTGGATATTTTGAACCAGAAAAAGCTAAAGTCACCTCATAAAAAACTTGCAACATCTTACAAATTTTTTCAATCCTACTCCACTCCTCTGAATTTGGACAATGAATGAAATTAGCATCAGTTTTTTGCAAATGAAGAAAAGCTTTTTTGTAATATAATGCACCATCTAGCATAAGAAAGGTTGAATTCCAACGAGTTGGAACATCTTGTCTTAATCCTCTAGAAGACCCCAAGCTAACATGTTGAATACAATGTAAAAACTTTTGCTTTCGACTTTGAGAACCTTTACAATACTTTACACTCTCCCTAACTTTCAAGACCGCCTCATCTATTTCTTTTAAACCCTCTTGCACAATCAAATTAAGTATATGTGCACAACATCTAACGTGAAAGTAATCTCCATTATTAGACAAATCCAAATCAAATTTCAAAGCATCAACCATAGAATCATTAGAAGAAGCATTATCTAAGGTTATGGATTGCACTCTCTTCTCAATACCCCATTCTTTCAACAAACACATCATTTTTTCGGCCAACGCAGCTCCAGTGTGGGGAGGGGGAATAAAAGTAAAAGCTAAAATTTTTTTCTTCAAATTCCAATTTTTATCAATGAAATGGGCAGTAAGGGAAATGTAACCATCAGTAGTTACAGAAGTCCAGCAATCAGAAGTCAAAGAAATTTTACTAGGGGCACGATTTAACATTTCACTTAGTTTTGTCTTTTCCTTGTTATACATTTTCATTATATCATTTTTTATTGTTCTTCTAGAAAAGAATTTCACATCAGGACACAAATAAGAAAAACAATTCCTAACTCCTTCATACTCAACAAATTGGAGAGGGAGATTGTGTCTAGCAATAGCAACAGCAACTAACTCACGAAAATCTTCAACCTTAAAATTAGGCTGCCTAGTTTCCATGGAACCAGAGACATTAGAATGTAAAAGTAATTGACCTATATCTCTAATAGACCTTCCTTTACAGCTTCTTAAATGTCTATTCATGTTTCCCGTCCCATGAGTACTTTCAGCAATATATGTTGTCCCACATTTTTTGCACTTACATTGCATCTTTCCACTAACATCTAATTCATCAATCATTTCAAAATATTCCCACACAGGAGAAGTCAATTTTCTTTGGCGTTTAAAGGGATTACCAGTGAGATTAGGTTTGATTTTTGGTGGTTCTTTTGGAGGTGCTGTTTCCCCTGCAGTGTTGACTTCATCACCATCGGATTGGATTTCAACGTCAACTCTTACAGGTTGTGGTTTGGAAGACTCCATGGGAGAATCCAATGGAGAGTCCATGGGAGAGTCCATGGGAGATTCCATGGCTACATAATAACAACAAACAAAATTAATTAACAAACAAAACCAACAAATCAGCCTAGCATTACATCAAATTAATTTCAGTATCAAATGCTCAGGCTATGTATTTTCCTTTTAAACATTGTCAGTTGTCCACATTCATTACATCAAATTACAAAATAATAAAAACAGGTTTTATAAATTATAATTAACAAATATTAACAAATATTAACTTGATAAATTTGTTTGTACCAAAATTGCAATATTCTAGTAGTACATCAAATCAACTCACCAACCAAATCGAACATATGCTGATAATCCCCTTGTGAAGGGGTTCACTTTTAACAGTAAAATAAGCAAAGTAAGGGATTCATAAAATCATACGGAGTATAAAGCTTCAACTGGAAAAAACATGAAAAATAAAAGGATTCATAAAATATGCATGTCTATTGAATGAATTTCTTCATTTGATTTCATGAAAAAACACAAAAGAAAATGGAAATATGCTGACAAAAATCGAAACAAAATCGACTAAAATCAGGTATATATGCATTTACTAAACTAAAATCGACTAAAATCAACACAAATCAACTAAAATCGAAACAAAAAATTGACAAATCGAAAAATAAATCAACAAATAAAATAAATCAAAAACAAATCAAAACCAACAAATTACGAATTGAAACAAATCAACAAATAAAATAAATCGAAAAATAAATCAACTATAAAATAAATCGAAAAATAAAAAATTACGAACTAAAATAAATCAAAAAATTACGAAATCAACAAACAAATCAAAATCAACGAATCGTTAAACAAACAAATCAAAACCAACAAATTGTTAAAGTAAATCAACAAAACAAATTAAAATCGAAACAAAAATATAATAAAATAAACCAAAATCCGAAAAAATGAACTAAAAACAATTAAAACGGGTTGAGAGACCTTAGCCTTATGAATTTGGAACGATGATTCGAAAAAGGAAAAAAAAAGAGTGAAATAATGAGAGAATGAGAGATTGGGAGAGGCGAGATTGAGAGAGGCGAGAATGAAGTGAGAGAGGCGAGAATGAAGTGAGAGAGTCAGAGAGTGAGAATGAGTGAGGAAGTTGTTGTTGTTGTTAACCCTAACCCTAACCCTAAAACACTTTGGCTGAGACAAAAAAATGGGCCAACCTTTAAAAATGGCCCAACCTTTAAAACATGGCCCAATCTTAAACAAATGGCCCAACTATTAAACGGGTTATATGGGTTAAACGGGTTGAGGGACCTCAACCCTAACCCGGCCCATTTATTACACGTGTCGGGTCGGGTCGTGCCTAAATAATAAACGGGTTGGATTGCTCAACCCAAACCCGCTTATAGCGTGTCGGGTTCGTGTCGGGTTGGCGAGTCGTGCCACTTATGCCCAGCTCTAATAAAACTTCTTACTCAAAAGTCATAGAAACTCGTAAAACCTTGCAAAATTAAGGATAAATGCGCGAAAAAACAGGTCGCTTTCTACCTCCCTTAAAAATCGAGTTACGTCTCCGTAACTCTGCTACTAACCTGAAAAAGCTCAGGGTATTTTTCTCTCATCAAATCTTCAGCTTCCCAAGTAGCTTCTTCGGTTTCTTGGTTAGACCACAACACTTTCACTATTTTGACACTCTTTCTGCGAGTATCCCTGACCTTACTATCTAGGATTTTATTGGCCTCTCTTCATAGGTCAAACTTTGGTCTAACTCTATTGCTTTAGGTTGTAACACATGCGACTCGTCTGGCACGTACTTCCTTAGTTGAGACACATGGAAGACATTATGAACATTGCTCAACTCCATTGGTAGTGCTAGCTTATAAGCTACCTTTCCCACCTTTTGCAAGATCTCACAGGGTCCTCTGTACTTTGGACTCAATTTTCCTTTCTTTCCGAATCCCACCATTCCTTTCATTGGTGATACCTTAAGTAACACCTTGTCGCCAACTTCAAATACAACATCTTGGCGCTTTTGATCCGCATAGGATTTTTGTCTATCTTGTGCTGCTTGAATCTTTGCTTGTATTACGTACTCTAATTTTCTCGGTGGTCTCCTCTATTAACTGAGGTCCTAGAATCACTGTTTCACTATTGTCGTTCCAACACAAAGGGCTCCTACACTTCCTTCCATACAAAGCTTCAAAGGGTGCCATGCCAATACTTGCATGGTAACTATTGTTGTACGAAAACTCAATGAGATCTAAGTGATCCTCCCAATTCCCTTCAAAGTCCATTACACAAGCTTTTAGCATGTCTTCTAAGGTTTGTATGGTTCTCTCTGTTTGTCCATCAGTTGCTGGATGGAAAGCTGTACTCATCTTCAAGGTTGTGCCAAATTTCTCCTGAACACTTTTCCAGAATTTCGAAAGAAACCTAGAATTCCTATCCGACACCATATCCTTTGGAACTCCATGTAGCCTCACAACATATTTTATATAAGCCTTTGCAAGTTGTTCCATTTTCCAAGTTTCTTTCATGAGTATAAACACAGCTGACTTAGTGAGTCTATCTACCACTACGCATATGGTATCATTTTGATTCTTAGACTTTGGCAAGCAAGTCACAAAGTCCATTGAAATTCTATCCCATTTCCATCCTAGTACCTCAAGTGGTTGGACTTCTCCTTGAGGTCTCTTATGCTCAAATTTAACCTTTTGACAAGTAAGACATATACTCACAAATTCAGCCACTTCTCTCTTTATCCTAGGCCACCAATACATCTTCTTTAGATCCTTATAAAGTTTATCGCCTCCAGGATGCTCTGAATACGGGGTACTGTGACCCTCTTCCATGATTCTTCGCTTCAAATCTTCACATTTCTGTGGTACACACCACCTTCCCTTGTACCTTAAGCTTCCATCCTCATGAATCTTAAAATCCATAGGCTTTCCTGCATTCAGCTTTTCCTTAATTTTGTCCAGTTTTACATCCCCTTCCTGGTTCTCCTTAATTTCCTCAAGTAATGTTGGTTGGATACTAAGATTACAAAGAATCCCTTCCAACTCTCCCTCCTTCCCTATTTCCAAACTCAATCTTTCAATCTCCTTACATAGTTCATTAGTAACTATTAAGTTGTTCATTAGCATCGGCTACCACATTGGCTTTCCCTTCATGGTATTGGATATCTAGGTTGTAATCCTTGATCAGCTTGAGCCATCTCCTTTGTCTCATATTTAAATCCTTTTGAGTGAAAAAGTACTTTAAACTCTTGTGGTCTGTGTATATCCTACATTTCACTCCATACAAATAATGTCTCCAAATTTTTAAGGCAAACACTATTGCTGCTAACTCTAGATCATGAGTAGGGTAGTTAACCCCATACGGTTTCAATCGTCTCGAAGCATAAGCTATTACCTTTCTATTTTTCATTAACACACATCCTAACCCGTTTTTAAAAGCATCACTAAACACATCATAAGAGCCACTCCCATTTGGCAAGGTTAGCACTGGAGCTGTAGTCAAACGTTGTTTCAAAGTCTGAAATGCCTCTTCACACTTATTACTCCACTCAAACTTACAGTCTTTCTTCATTAACGAAGTCATGGGTTTTGCAATCCTCGAAAAGTCCTTCACAAACCTCCTATAGTAACCTGCTAACCCTAAGAAACTCCGTACATCTGTTACATTCTTCGGTGTAGGCCACTCCTTAACTGCTTCAATTTTGGATGGATCTACCTCAACTCCCTCTTTAGACACAATATGCCCCAAGAATGCTACTTTCTCCAACCAGAATTCACATTTTGAGAACTTAGCATATAACTCATTTTCCCTTAGTGTCATCAAGATTGACCCCAAATGCTCCACATGTTCTTCGTTGCTCTTAGACTACACCAATATGTCATCAATGAAAACGACTACAATATTATCCAAAAACCGTTGGAAGATTCTATTCATTAAATCCATAAAAATTGTTGGCGCATTGGTTAACCCAAAAGGCATAACAGTAAACTCATAGTGTCCATACCTAGTGCGAAAAGCAGTTTTCGGTATGTCCTCATTATCAATCCTCAATTGATGGTATCCTGACCTTAAGTAGATATTCGAAAACACCGTAGCTCCTTTCAATTGATCAAACAAGTTATCAATCCTTGGCAATGGATACTTATTCTTGATCGTCACTTTATTCAGCTCCCTATAGTCAATACATAACCTCAAACTCCCATGTTCCTTCTTTACAAACAAAACTGGTGCTCACCAAGGTGAAGCACCCTTCCTAGGTAGGGATTGAGGGGCTTTCCCCTTCCAATCCCTAATGTACCCCTTTTCCAACAAATCCTGCAACTGCTCCTTTAATTCGCTCATTTCCGCAGGCGCCATCCTATAGGGTGCTTTGGAAATAGGTGCTGTTCCTGGGACTAAGTCTATAGTAAAGTCAATTCCCCGCTTAGGTGGCATTCCCGGAATCTCCTCCGGAAACACATCAAGAAAGTCCCTCACTACTTCAATATCCTCAGGTTTAGCTGTCTCAAACTGATCCACATCTCGCACACTACAAAGGTAAATCGGAAAACCCCTCTTCACAAACCTAGCGAACCTCATTACTGACACTATTTTGTTGTGTTTCGGTCTTCCTGTCCTCCAATAACTCACCTTATCTCCCTTATTCACCAACAAGATCTTTTGTGGTTCACACTGAATCTCAGCCTTATGTTTACTCAACCAATCCATTCCTAAGATCACTTCTAAGTCACCTAAATCAAACTCGATTAGATTAGCCTTAAACTCCACTCCGTCAATTTCAATAAGAACATCTTGATATCTCCTTGAACATTGTACTTCTTGTCCTGAAGGTAATACTATTGACATGTCTACTGCATCTACTTTTCCCAACACAGGCTTTAACTTTTCTAACAGTTTAGTGTAAACAAAAGAGTAGGTAGCATCAGAAACAGAAAAAACTAGCTTTAATGGGTAAGGAATGAATAGAAAAAGTACCAGTGATCACATCCTTATTAGCATCCGCTTCACTTCGAGCCATTACATTCATCTTTCCAGCGTTCGAGGTCTTAGGTTGTTCTCCTCCGTTTCCACCCCCATTCCTACTTCCGGCTTGAGATGACACCTTTCCTCCCATACTTCCTTGGAAACCCTTTTGTTGTCCCCCAACTGAATTCCCACTAGCTTGAGAATTCTGTCCCTCCTTACCTTTGTTCTTAGAGAAGCACTCATACTCACGGTGTCCAAGTTTATTACACAACCTACAAGTTACTGGGTTCCCTACACAGTCCTTTCCTGGGTGGTTGTTGGGACACTTCTTGCAAAAGTACACTTGCCCTCCTCGACTAGCCACCTGAGTTCAGTTCCCATTTCCAGAGTTAGGCTTTCCAAAGCTTCCTCTATTACCCTGGAAGTTGTTGTTGAAACGAGGTCTCTTATATCCACCATGATTCCCTTGCTGGTTGAAATTTCCTCCACCATCCTTCCTTTTCTCCCTCGTCTCGCTTTCCTTTTGTACCTCTTTCATCTTTTGGTCTATGGCATACAAGTGAGCGGCTCTGCCATATAAATCATCTAAAGATTCAAAGATCTGTCCAGCTAGTTGTGACTGTAAATTTAAGGGTAACCCTCTCTCAAAACGACTAGCTTTCAGCCTCTCAGTTGCCACAGCCTCAGGAGCAAACCTAGATAACTCTATAAACTTAGAGTAGTACTCAGTAACAGACATACTCCCCATATTAAGTTCTAGGAAATCCTCAGCCTTCTGTTTCTGAAGAAACAAAGGGTAGAACTTATTACAAATCTTCTCTTGAAACATTTCCTAATTGAATCCTGGCAAAGCCCTTATTACAGCCTCATTCTGTGACCACCATAAGTCAGCTTCTCCCCTAAGATAGTACAACACATGGTTCACCTTAAGCTCCCCTGGACACTCAACTGCCCCAAACAATTTATTAAACTCTCTTAACCATACCTCTAGAACAGTTGGATTGTGCTCTCCTTGGTAAGTGCGTGGCTTGCTTTGAGAAATTTTCTTGAAGAGTTCCCCAGCTGGGTCACTACCATTTCCATTTCCTCTGGCAGCTAACTGTTCAACTACAGTAGCTAATTGCCTCATTACTTCATTCAGCTAATTGTTGTTACGTTCAGCCATTCTATTTCTCCTATAGAGGAAAAAGCTTTTGTATTAAATTAAGTCTAAATATAAGTTAAGACAACATAGACTCAAATCATAAAACACCTTCTCATTGCATCTCATAAAAGAAATTTCATTCTTTTAGAGTGAATGATTCACTTTGTCTTGATTGTTTATACAACCATTAAAATAAGAATAAAGCACATCAGAAATAAAAATAATTTCCTTGGTTCTATTCTACTGAGGCTTTAATTCATAAAATAATTTTATTACTCAACTTTTCTCATTACTTCTTATGGCTCACTGCCACTTATTCAAACTAAAGTAAACGACATCTTAAAGTGTTCAACTAGGCATTTAAACATTAGACATAATCAGTTAACTATTTCTAAACAAAAGTCTCTACATATTAATATTATCCTTTTTGTCTCTTGACATAACATATTCCTTCGGTACGAATTCTGGGTCATCCTTAATGTCATCCCCCATCTCTTCATCTGTTTCTTCTCCTCCTCCTTCCATGTCTTCCTCAGGATCTGATTCTTCCTCCTCTTCTTCAGATTCGGTTACCAAGTCCACATATACCGGGATTACTAGGTTTGGGTTCTCGATTTCATAACACGAACTATCCTTGGATTCACTAGTCTTCGAACCTATAGGAGTCTCCTCTACCATTTGGTCTTCACTCCATTGACTACCTGTTGAGCTTGGTGCGGGCGGGGTCTCCTTATTAGCATTCATTTGTTGATACTCCTGTTCCTTCTTAGCAATGTACCCCTCCAAGAACCTCCAATCACAAATATTGGCCAACAGCATCCTTATACTTAGAATAGTTTGGAAGGCCTCCAAGAAAATGAAAATCACTAAACTTCACCTTAATTTCTAAGTAGGGTGAACGGTCGGGTAAACACCTAACAATCAAAGCTGTACTTGGTCAGGCTGATCCCATTGTGGTAACTTCAACACCGTACTCATGTACCAACAGTAGAACCGTATCTTCCAAACATATTGAGGTGGACTTTCATAATCTTTCTTCTTCAATGTCCCTATTTGAGTATACTTACTAGGCATACTATGTGTCATCCTGCACAAAACTTCAAACTAATGGTTCATCCTTCCCGAACCAAAACAAAAAAAAAACAAACTAACAGTTCTGCAAAAAGAAAGTCTTGTGGCTAACATACAATTTTGTTTACACACAACTATATAGATAAGCATCATCTTGATCATAAACTTCAATGCATGAAAGAACAAAAACAAAGTCTATCCTACATGCCCAAACTTCCTACCCAAGCTCACCACATGGTATCAAAGCGATAACACATAATACATACCTGAATACCTTGCATACCTGCACACATAATTTATATTTCAAAACTTTCCATTTTCGACAATTACTATTTTTAAAAAAATTCCATTTTCAAAAAGTTTCCAATTCAATAAATTCCTCTTTTCCAAAAATAAACTTAGGGTACCCCAAAATAAAATTCAATTATTTCAAAATCTAAGCTCCGGTAACCACTTTGTAACACCCTGGATTTTACCTAACTTCCTAATTCTTATTTTTCCAGAAAACATATTAAATTAGTGGATATTATATATATTAAAACTACTAAATATGGAAAAACCAAAGTATTACCGCCACCGTGATAACGGCTAAGGCATTTATCAAAGTAGTACAGCGGAAGTCTTAAAACCAAAACAATTTAAAACAAAACTTCAAACAACTTTAAAATAAAATCAAATTGAAACTTATTACACTTCGGAACCATATTAATGGCCCTTTAAAAACCAAAACCAAAACTACTAATTAGAAGTCTTTCGAAATCCAAACAACCAAATAAATGTTAGTCTTCATAAGAAATTAAAATAAAGTAAAACTACAACCACAGCAAGCGCTCTCACTCCATCCCGATCATGAAATGACTTATGCCCACCCGTACCTGCAGCTTTCCTTTTACTAGACAATTACTCACAAAGTGTTGGGTCATCGTAGGGCCAAGTCCAAGACAAAGCTATGCACACAAACAACAGTCAGCAAAGCTGAGTACATAACTACTAAAGACTTATGCAAAAACAAAAGAAATGAAACATGCACTCATCTTACCTTTGACAACTCTTTTCCTGTACATGGACTCAATTAAATTATATTTCTATATTAATAATCATGGATCCTACATCGATCAGGTTTCCTCCTATAAATCATCGCCCTATCGGGCACCACTTGGGAAGCAACTCCCAAAAGGTATTACTATGTCACATAAAGTGACGGATATCCAGCGCATTAAAAATATAAAAGAGTACAACGTCTTGCACCCAATTAGGAGTCATAGATCACTGTTCCATACGACTTCACCCATTGTTTATACTCAAGGTATATACGTTCGAAGAGTTTTGATGTAAGTCCGCTTACACTTTACGTGATTTAAAAGGTTTACAATGTTATGACTCTCATGCAACATCACATATATATAAAACATGCATCCAAATCAAGTAGGTTAATTTAATAATCTTCAACTTAAGGTGACTCAAGATTAATATTTATGTGTGTCCTTTAATTAAAGTAAACCTCCTTTACCATACATTAACTGTGAGTGGTTAATACCTTACTTTCTTCTTGACCACACATTAAACTGTGAGTGGTATTATATGTGTTGCTCATTGCTTCTTTTAAACATGTGAATAAAAATTCACGACTACCTTTCTTGTTGATTAAGTAACTAATCAACTTAAAAATAACTTCTTTCCTTTATTCATAAGTATTGGCCAAATTAAACTGATGACAACATTCCAATTCAAGCTTATAAAAATTAAACTTTCTATTTAACATGGAATGTCATCAAACATTAAAACATGCTACTAACAAACTTGCCATGCAATAAATTTATAATTCAAACAAGGATACAAAAACTCATGTAGTCAAGAAATACTCAAGGATGCATTCTAACACTTATGTTTATCTTTAATACTTACGTACCTTGTAAATAACTGTGCTCTGCCACCACTTCTAGAAGTGGACTAATTCAAAGTCTCCTACACAAGGAAAAACCGAACTAAATAAAAACCTTGTTGACTAAATTCTAAACAACTATAACTAACTTCTAAATTTGGAAACTTTGTCCAAAACTTCCTTATATGGTCTCTATTCAATTCGATACATCACTTTTTTTGTTCTATTGCAATTCTACTTAGTTTTTGGGACTTAATTATGCTTTATAAAATCTTAATAAAAATTTTATGTCACTTTAGAAAAGTAGACAGCAATCAAAATTTATCAAAACTCCTTGAAAACTTCCGAAAATGACACAAACCAATCATGCAATGCATTACTTAACTTATATGATCAATTTATGCTAATTACATACTTTAAAAGCCTAATTAATTAATTTATAAGATCTGGACAGCATGTTAAACATGCTTAAAACCACTTTTAGACATCATTAAACATACCAAAATTTATATATTTCATCACAGAATTGTTGTGTGATCATACTAGTACAATTTGGACACTTAAAACTCAATTTAACTTGTTTTTATTAAAATTTCAGATTTGTTTATAACTTTAAAGTCGTGAAAAACTTATAAAAAACATCATGATTTCATGCCATAACACTTCTACAACCTACTAACATATTTATGAAGTCAATCTAGGCTTTAGAAGAATTTTTCATAGGCTAAAACATGTTCATAATATTTATTCAACTCAAATTCATGATTATAAAATTTGGACAGCTTTATAAAATAAGTTTAAAACCCTTAAAAATCAATCTAAATGTAATAACATCATCATAAATTCACCCAAAAATAATCTATGATTATAATATTAAAGTTTAGAACACAAAAATTCATAAAATCATAACTTCATAAAATTTCTTACCCTAATTTATAATTTCATGAACAACAAAATTAATTCATGCCATAAAAACAATTCATACTTATATAAAAACATAATTAAACTTATAACAACATGATTAAACATTATTATAATCATAAATTTGCAAGATTGAATCAAAAAATAAAGAAGGATAATTTTTTTTATATAAGTTTCGAAAATACCAAGAATAGGGGAGGAGGTCCGGCGGTGGCTGCAGATGGCCGGCGGTGGTTGCCGCGGAGGTGCAGTGACCGGCAGTGGGTCCGGCTGGGCGCGGATCCCAAGGCACGAGGTTTTTTTTTCCTTTTTGGAATTTCCGACTGTTTTTTTTTTTCTTCTCTTTTTTTCGAAATTTTGCAACCCTTTTTTTTCTCCCTTTTCTCTCTAAATTTTTGGAATCCTAATTGACTAGTATGATCAGGAAAAGTTGGAATTTTAGGTTTTGTAGGGTATTTATAGGCCCCAAAGTAGGATTTTGGTGAGGCCCATAAATACTCCTAAGTAAATTAGGAAACCTTTGAAATCTATTTTTAGAAGCTCCTAAAATATTTGTAATCATAAAAATATTATTTAAGAACACAAATAACTACTTTCAACCAAAACTTTATTATTTATTTTATTTTTATTAATTTCTTTTTACTTAATACTTCTATTGAACATAATTTTCAATAAAAATATTAAAATTATACGAATAAAATACAAAAATTATACGCATAAAATACAAAAATACTTTCTTTAAATACGTGAAAATGTGGGGTATTACAGTATAACTTAGTCCACTAGGTTTTAATTTAGTTTCGGTTTTCTCTATGTAGGAAACTTTGAACTAGTCGACTTTTAGAAGTTGTAGCGGATCACCACTACAACACAAGGTACGCAAGTACTAAAGACAAACATAGAAATTAGAATTCATGCTTGGTTGATCTTTTATGATATGTTGATGTGCTTGATTTAATGGTGAAGTGTCATGCATGACGAGTTTATGAAAGAATTAGAAGCATGATTTTATTGTTTTGGACATTCCACAATTATAATAATATAAATTTTCAAGATTAAATTGGAATGTTATGATCAGTTTAAAATTGGCCAATAGCTTATTGCTAAAGAAAGGGAGTTATTTAAGTTAGTTAGTTAAAATATGAGCGTTTACCTTTTTACTGTTTTGGATGTAGCCACCTACGGCATGTGGATAAGGATTGCAACCAAACACATGATGGAGAGGGTGACGACGCAGATAAAGCGTGGGGCGTCTGGTTACGGGCCTCACCAAGGAAGGGGAGGGCAAAGCTTAGGGAAGAGTTCTCTCAACTTGGCGGGGGAAGGAGTCTAAAATTCGAAGTTAAACCAGTAGTTAAGGAAAAGGTGGGAGAAGGGAGCAAGGAAGGGGTCAGAGTTGAGGGAGAGGCGAGCAATCTCCATAATGTGAGAGGTGCAAAACAAAAGGAAAAGTTACCTACTGCGCAAAGGGAAGTCTGGGAAACTGGGATAGGTGGGGGTGTCTTCTAATGAGACGAGCGGAAACATAAAGGAGGGTGCTGGGAGCAAGGAGTCGAGGGGAGAAGAAAACATCAGCATGGGAAGCAATAAATGGAAAAGAATCCCGAGGGTGGCAGTGAAGGATTCTGAGACGCTAGAAGTGTCTGTTGGGAAGCGGGGTAGGGGAGAGAGTATGGATGCTGAGACCGAAGGGATAGCGCAAAAAAGACGACTTGTTAATGCCCAAAACTTAAGCGTGGGGCTTATGGCGGAGGTTGGCGACGACCAACCCCGCCTCCCCCAATGAGTATCATGTGCTGGAACTGCCGAGGGATGGGCAACCCTCGGTCGGTTCGACAGCTCCGTAAATAGAGTGTTACTTATGCCCCCGACTTAGTCTTTTTGTCGGAAACGTTGGTTTGTAGTGAAATTGTGGAATCGCTCAAAAATAGGTTGGGTTTTGATCATGCTTTTGGAGTCTCCTGCGATGGTAGAGCGGGTGGCCTTTGTCTCTTTTGGAAAGAAAGAACGTCCTTCGAGTTAGTCTCGTACTCCCAACATCATACCTGTGGAGATATGCAAGGGGCGGATGGGGTGAGGTGGAGGTTTGTTGGTGTGTATGGCTGGGCGAAAATAGATGAGAAGCATCGGACTTGGCATTTAATTAGGAAGTGTTATGGGGACAGTCCTTGGCCCATACTCTTTAGTGGGGATTACAACGAAATCCTTCATACTAGAGAAAAGGAAGGAGGCGTGGAAGGACATTGAAGAGAGATGGAGGCTTTTCGAGAGATAGTGGATGTGTGTGAGTTAAAAGACTTGGGGTTTACTGGTGTGTGGTATACGTGGGAAAGGGGAAACTCGGAGGATACGCGAATCCGGGAACGGCTGGACAAGTTCCTTGGTTCTCCTATGTGGTGTGCAAATTTTCCAAAAGCGGAAGTAGAGCACCTTATGAGGTACAAGTCAGATCATCTTCCTATTATCCTTAGATGTTTTCCAAGGAAGGGGAGGAGTGGTCCATGCTCGGGTTCGGGTAGGAAAGGTTTCAAATTTGAAACTGCGTGGCTTCTAGAGGAAGGGTGCGAGCGAGTGGTGAAGGAAGCGTGGTCCGCGGGGAGTGACCTTGGTGTTATGGAGAAGGTAACTGAGGTGGCTTATAAGTTGAAAGCGTAGGGTGGGGGGAAAATGCGAGACCTTACGAAGCGAATTAATGAAACTGAGAAGGAACTGGCAGCTGCTCAAGCAAAGAGTATGGAGCAGATCAATTTCGAGGATTGTGCTGCGTTAGAAAAGAAGTTGGATGAGCTTAATGATCGACAGGAGGCCTACTGTTATCTGAGATCACGCGTGGCTGAAGTGAAAGATGGGGACCGCAACACAAAATATTTCCACCATAAGGCGTCTCAACGAAAGAGGAGGAATACCATAAGGCGAATAAGGGATGAGGAGGGGGTTATGCAAGAAGAGGAGGAACAGGTTCAGCATGTGTTTCTAAATTATTTCGATAAACTGTTTTCCGATAATAACCCCAATATGAATATAATGCAGCAGGTTCTCAATTACGTGGACAAAACCGTAACAGAGGAGATGTGTCACGAGCTAGGGAGACCCTATACAAAGGAGGACGTGTATGCAGCTCTACAAACAATGCACCCATGCAACGCCCCGGGGCCGGATGGCATGCATGCAGTCTTTTACCAGAAGTTTTGGCCAGTAGTGGGGGACGAGGTTTCTCAATTTGTGATAAGCTTGCTGCATGAGGGGTCAATGCTAAGAGGGTGTAATGCAACAAATATAGCCCTCATCCCGAAGGTCAAAGCAACAACAACCCCTAGTGAGTTCCGTCCCATTAGCCTTTGCAATGTTCTCTACAAACTAGCTTCGAAATGTAGTGTTCTAAGGTTAAAAGGGATTCTCCCGAATATCGTGACGGAGCAACAAAGTGCTTCCGTTCCCGGGAGATTAATTACAGATAATGCACTTATAGCAATGGAATTTTTCCATACCATGAAGAGACGTAGCAAAGGGAAAAAAGGAACGATAGCAAAGAAACTAGATATGAGCAAAGCATACGACAGGGTGGAGTGGGGGTTCCTACGTCATCTCCTTCTGAAGATGGGCTTTGATGGTAGATGGGTAAATATGGTCATGGAGCGTGTAACCACGGTTTTGCATGCTATTGTTATAAATGGTTCGTGTTATGGTGAGATAAGACCTACTAGGGGCTTGAGACAAGGTGACCCGTTGTCGCCATATTTGTTTATCCTAGTGGCCGATGCGTTGTCTAAAATGTTGCATGGGAGCGTGAAAGAGGGCACTCTTCATGGGGCAAAGGCGAGTCGTGGTGGACCAACAATCTCACACCTCCTTTTCGCGGATGATAGCTTACTCTTTACTAGGGCAAAACGACAAGAATGCTTGAAGATAGTTGATATTCTCAACCAATATGAATTGGCATCCGGACAAAAGATTAATCTCGATAAGTCGGATGTTTCATTTAGTAGAGGAGTGGAAGTGGCCAAGCGAGAGGAGTTGATTAGTTGTTTAAGTGTGCGACATGTAGAACGACACGACAAATACTTGGGTTTCCCAACCATTCTTGGAAGATCGAAGAAGGATATCTTTGAGAACTTGGTGGATCGAGTCTGGAAGAAGATTCAAGGATGGAAGGAGAAGCTTCTGTCACGAGGAGGGAAGGAAGTTCTACTGAAGGCCGTAATACAAGCAATCCCATCTTACATCATGGGGATTTATAAGCTGCCAGTTGACATAATAAGGAGGATGCATTCGGCTATGAGACGGTTTTGGTGGGGGAAGAAAGCACAAAAAAGACCGATTCACTGGTTAAGTTGGGACCGGTTATGTGAGCCAAAATTCTTGGGGGGAATGGGGTTCCGTGATTTGGCAGTATTTAATGATGCTCTACTGGGGCGTCAAGTTTGGAGAGTGCTACAGAGAGGGGACATGCTTCTAGGACACGTTTTAAAGCAAAAGTATTTTTCGAAATGCGACCTCATGGAGTCACGTCGAGCCCGATCAGCAGCTTCCCGTGGTGGAGCATTTAGGGTTCGAAGGAGCTCATTGAGAAGGGGGTGATGTGGAGAGTGGGGAATGGCACGGAAATAAGTGTATGGGACGATCCATGGTTGGTTGATGACGAAACCAGGTTCGTGACTAGCCAGCGGGACCCGAGCATCTCGCGTGTGACAGAGCTTATTGATTTTGAAAGGTTTGAATGGAATGCTACCCTAATTCACAGCATCTTTAATGAACGGGATGCGAAGTGTGTATTGGGAATCCCGTTGAGCTGGAGAATGCCGAGAGATCAAAGAATCTGGGCGTTCTCGAAAGATGGGAGTTATTCGGTCCGTACGGCTTATTGGCTGGGGAAAGACTGCGACCTCGAAAACTATCATAGAGCTTGGGTGGAAATTTGGAAGCTGGACGTCACCCCGAAAGTACGCCATTTCCTCTGGAGACTATGCACAAATACGCTTCTTGTGAGGAGTATGCTAAAGGCTCGCCATATTGTGGAGGAAGATGGGTGTTCGTGGTGCACAAGGGAGGAGACTAGCATACATGCGATCTTTGGCTGCGCAAGGGTTAAAGAGTTGTGGGACGATAGTGGATGCAGTGCAATGGTGGGAACCAATGATGGGACTTCCTTATGTGAATTGGTTGTCAAGTGGGGAGGAATGGATGGGAAGATACGGCAGCGGGGAGCTTTCCTCGCTTGGAACATCTGGTTCGAACGAAATAAAAAGGTGTTTCAAGGTACGTTTACTCCAAACACTATTATCCTAGAACGAGTGAAAAGGGGGTGGAGGAGTACGAGAAGTATACGGAGCGCATATATCCTACGAACTCACAAAGTAGGCAAGCGAGCTCGAAGGTGTGGAAGCCACCACCTGTGGGTAAGCTCAAACTAAATGTGGATGCTTCGTTAGCTGTCGAAGGCTGGGTGGGTTTGGGTGTTGTGGCTAGGGATGCTGAAGGGGAGGTGGTTATGGCGGCTGTTAATAGGGTGAAGGCACGGTGGTCACCTGCGGTAGCTGAGGCGAAGGCTATTGAAATGGCCATACGGGTATGGCTGCAGGCGGGTTACGAGGAGGTCATTATCGAAACGGACTGCTTACAGGTGATGAATAGGCTCGCTAAGAAGGACATACTCGCCACGGACCTTGACATTGTGCTAGGGGATATCCTTGCTCTAAGTTCTGCCTTGAAAGCTTGTACGTGGTCTCATGTTTTAAGGGATGGGAATTTGGTAGCGCATAATATGGCAAAAGTTTTGCCTTTGGGTACCGAACAGAGATGGGAGGGTTGTTGTCCAAGGGAGATTTCTCCTCATGTTGTAATGGATTCCCTGCTTATCAATTAAATGGTTCAGTTTTTCAGGAAAAAAAAAAAAAGTTAGTTAGTTACTTAATCAACAAGAAAAGTAGTTTGTGAATTTTTATTCACACAGTTAATAGAAGGTAATGGGCATTTATTTTATACATGTTGCCACTCACAGTTTAATGTGTAGTCAAGGATAAAGTAATTAGTTAGCCACTCACAGTTAATGTGTGGTAAAGGAAGTTCAATTTAATTAAAGGATACGTATGAGATTAATTTTCAATCATCTTAAATTGAAGATAATTAATATGGTTTGCTTGATGTGATGCACGTTTTTATGTGTTGTTACATGTGAGTCATAACATTGTTAAATCGGTTAATCACGTAAAGAGTAAGAGGATCTGCATCAAAACTCTTGGAACGTATATACCTTGAGTATGAACAATGGGGGGAATCGTATAGAACAGAGATCTATGACTTCTAATCGGAGTACAGGACATTGTACTCTTTTATATTTTTAATGCACTGGAATTTCGTCACTTTATGTGACATAGGTAATACCTTCTTAGAGTTGCTCCCAAGTTGGTGCACAATAGAGCGATTTTAAAGGAAAGGAAACCCGTTCGAAAGCGAAATCCAAAGGTTAAATATAATAATTAATTTGTTTATGTTGAGTCTATGCACGGGTGAAGAGTTGTCAACGGTAAGATGTATGTATGTTTTATTTTAATTTATGTTGTTCTTGTTGCATAGTCTTTAGTAGTTATGTACTCAGCTTTGCTGACTGTTTGTTTTGTGTGCATGGCTTTGTCTTGAAATTGGCCCTACAATGACCCACTTGTTGGCGAGTAGTTTTCTAGAATAAGAACAGCTACAGGTACAAGTGGGCATAAGACATTTCATGCTGGGCTAGAGTGAGAGTGCTTGTTGTGCAGTCTTCGTAGTTCTTGCTTTTATTGCTTATGGAGTGATCTAAGTACTACTTGGATGTTGTTTCATTTTCAATGTTTAAGTTTTGGTTTTTAAGGGCCATTAAGATGGTTCCGAAGTGTAATAGAGTTCTAAGTTAGTTTTTATTTTGGATGTTGGTTTGATTTTAGTTTTGAGATTGTTGTTGAGTTGAGTTTTTAAATTTGTTTGGTTTTAAAGACTTTCGCTGTAGTACTTTGATAAATGCCTTAGCCGTTATCATGGTAGCAGTAATACTTTGGTTTTTCCTCGTTATTTAGGAGTTTTAATAATTATATTTCTTTAGTAATTATAATATGTTTTCCGGAAATTTCTAAAGTAGAAAGTTACGAAATTCCAGGGTGTTACATCTGCAGTTTGGTTTTTTGCAGTTTGGGTTTCTGCTTTTCAGTACGTAGTTTGGGTTTCTGCAGTTTTTTTTTCTGCAGTTTGCGTCGCTGTTGTGTTTCTGCCGTTTGAAACTATTGTTTTCTGCTAGGTTATGTTTCTGTAGTTTTCTATTTGATATCAGTTTTTCCTTTAATGCAGTTTTCTGTTTCTGCAGTTTTTTGTTTATTGCAGTTTTCTATTTCTTTGTCGCTACTCAAGCAACCTGTTTTCTGCAATTTGTGAATTTGGTTCAATGGACATGAGTTCTTTTTGTTCAAAGTTTGCATGAATGCATAATTACTTATAGATTGATTGTGTTTGGTGTGAATGATCTTTATTGAAATTTTAAAGCCAAATGGTGTAATAATTAATATCTCCTTGTTTTTAATGAATTTAAAGGTTTTGAAGTCGGCAAGACGTCAAGGGCCATATATTGTTCAAGAAATTGTTGAAGTTTGAGAAAAGCTAGCTAGTTTTATCACTTTATATCGTTTGTAATGAAACACTCAATTTAATTTGGTGCAAGATGATGATGTAAAAGAATTCAATTGGTCAATGTAACTATATATTACGTAGGGGGAGTGACATATATATGTACGCATGTTTAAATTGTAAGTTAGGTTATATATTGTTACTTTGTTATTAATAATATTAATAATATCGTTGTTTTTAACTTAATTTATATATTATATAATTTAATTTATGAATACTAATGATTATTTTTATTAATATATTAATTAATATTAATATATTAATAAAAAATAATCATTATTATTAATGATATTCTAATTAGCAATTATGGAAGCTAGTGAATATTAATATATACACACACACACACACACATAAGCTTTTTGATGCGGTCATATAATGAAAAAAAAACGAAGCATAAAGTAGAAATATTTGGTGGGAAAAGAACTTTATGATGCGATCACACTTCTTGACCGAACCATAAAGTCTTAATTTTTCGAGGAAAAAATACTTTATGATGTGGTCATATATAACAACCGCAGCATAAAGTCTCACAAATATTGGTGGGAATTTAACTTTATGTTGCGGTTCTTTATATGACCGCAGCATAAAGTTACACTTTTTGCTTCACCAATGACTGTAGCATAAAGTTTTTACCCTTTTACTTCTCTGGCATAAGCTGCGGTCGAAAAGCGAAGCAAAAGGTAGGCTTTTGACCGCAGCATAAAGGTTTTTTTCCACTAGCGCTCAAATCAGAAAAGAGTTGTGCCAAATCCGATAGTATCCTTTCAAAAAGAATAACTCTACGCAATCTCCACTTCCTCCTACGACTCCGCTTATGCAATGACCGTTCTAGTTCAGGATCAATCCAAACCGGCACGCAAACCTAGTACCTGCACACAAACTGAAACTGCAAATATTCGTAAAAACTGTCTCAAAGAACAATGGGTTCCTTGAGACGAAATAAAAATAAGACAAAATAACCCGATTTGTAGAAATTAAATAATTGTCTCCCCGGCAACGGCGCCAAAACATGATGAAGGATAGTCGTATACCTATAAAAATTAACCTACAACTCTAACTATGTAGGCAGAGAAGTAGGGATCGTATCCACAAGGAAGCAAAGTAATTCTACTAACTCTAAAAAGCTATTTCGTCGTAAGGGCCTTTGAATTGGGTTTTGACTAATGAACTAATGACTACTGGAGAAGAAATTAAACAGAAGAAAATATATCAATAACAAACCTAGGACTTCGGTTCACCATAGATCAACCAATGAATTGAACAATGATTAATTAACAAACTATTGACTTTCTAAACTAAGGCTCACTAATTCTCTCGAATCTAGTCTCCTTTAAAACTCCTCTAATGGCTCTTGCTCAATTAGACTCGTTTTGCCTATTATCCATGTGATCTAATTATGGTAATCTTACCTCTCGACATCAATTTCAACAATATCAAACTTACAATTAAACCTAACCACAATTTTATTGAAAACAATATAACTTGATAATAGGAATTCAAGAGCATCAACAATCAGATTAATTAATCATGAAACAAAACATTAGAAACGATCCATAGATCCCCTAGCCCTAGAAAAGTAACTACTCACACATATTAAAAAATATGGAATACAAATCAATAATAAAAACTAAAACCACTAGTACAAAAATCAACTTTTGCTGCGGTTTTTTTAGGGGTATTTGTTGCGGTTTTTAACCGCAGCACTTGGAGTAGCAGCAATAAACCAACTTCTTATTTGTTGCGGTTCAACCGCAGCAAAAAAAAGGGACTTTTTGCTACGGTTGTAGGCAAAACTGCAGCAAAAAGGTGGCAAAAAATGGTGAAGAATCCCACTATTTGCTGCGGTTCTTTGTAAAACCGCATCAAATAGTGGGATTTCCCACCAAAAAAAGCTTTAATAACAACCTAGAAAAATATTTTTTTTTTTGCTTTTTTGTGCTAAATTGTAGCCTGAATGTTTGTATATGTACAATAATTGTAATAACAACATTACAGCAGCATTAGAATAATAACATCAATCTCAAATGTTATACATACATAATAATTAATGTTTTCAACCTCAATTATAATTATATTACAAAAAATACACTTCAAAGAGCATTATGCAGATAAGTGACAGCAAGGGCAGCAACTCAACAGTGGCAGCAACGGCAGCAACTCAACTCAGTAACTCACAAATAACCAGACAGCAACAATAATAACAACATGAACAAGACAATCACTCACTCATTTGTAAACATACTATATATGTTTATGTTTATATACATAATCTCCATCAGGGAAGTGGTTACGATCACCCACCATTCGAGTTAGGCTACTTCAACAGGTTTTTAAGCTTGGAGCAACTCAAACCTCAATGATGCTGACCATCGTTGTTTAATTTGGCTACTACAACAAGTAGTTGACAATCAACAACTTGGAGCAACTCAAACAACCATGGTCATCACTTGAGTCCCTTCATCATTTGGAAATAGTTAGTGTCTTATGAAAAAGGACTCATTTTTTATCAAACAATTGTCGGACTATAAGGGACTCGATCATCATTCAACAATTGCATCACCATAAGAGACTCAATTGTCTCACCATAAGGGAATCAAGTAAGAAGCAACACATCAGACCACAAATCAATAAACATCAATCATAAGCTCAATCTCATCTAAATCAATAAACATCAATCATAAGCATCAATTCATTCATTTAAGCATTACATTCAAACAATGAAGCATATCAGGTAGAGCAGTGGATGATTGTCAACTTAAATGAAAGCTTGGCTAACCATATTGATAAAAAGAATGAAATAATAACAACAACACAGCAATAACAACACGGCAATAACTGCACAACAATAACAATAACACATAGCAATAACAACAATTCAATAACAACACAGCAACAACACTCACTTAAACACTCACACTCACCATTCACTCACAGTCACTCACCCAGTCATCACTCACATTCAGTCAGTCACACACTCACTAATCACTCACAGCCACTCACTCAAACCACAAAACAAAAACTGAAATGGAAAATGGAGGCAAAAATGGAAAACTAAACAATTATAATAGTTATTAATGGAATAATAAAGTCACTCAATTACTTGTGTTTTTCAGCTAAAAATTTCACTGCTTAGTTGATTACCTACAGATTTTTTGTTCATTAATTTTGCAAGAGATACAAGAAAATCTTGCTAACAAACACTTAATATAGAAGCTACTGCCCTAATTTTGCAAGAGATACACTTAATAAAAATATAGCCAAACACAGTCTCACACTCAATTCATCAAAACACAAACCCAAACACTTAATATAGAAGCTACTGCTCTAATTTCTAGTACTAGAATAATAAAATTACCAAAAAAACAATTACATATAAACAAAAGCAAAATCAAAATTACAAAAACCCCCCAAAAATCCAACATAAACTAAAAAACAAAACAGAAAACAACAATCAATAACAATAACAATAATGATAACAAATAACAAAAGAATTGAAATATGTAAGTTATCGAAAAGCAATGACAGAAGGGAAATCACTAGTAGTAGCCATAACAACACAAGCTCCAATACCAAAGAACAATTGCAAAAGACGCAAAAGAAGACTGCTTGGAGTACCACCAACAATTTCATAGTCATTTGCAAATGAAATAATAACAAAATCAATAAAAACCTTAAAAATCAACCGTCCTCGCGAAATCACCAACAATTTCTCGCCTAATTCATGACCTTCGAAATTTGATCTTCGATCTTCAAAGAAATCAGAAGAAAATAAATCAAATTACTACCAAACAAAGAATGAATGCTTCATTTGTCAATTAAACACAATTAACTATCAAATTCAGAAACGAAAATCGCAATCAAATTGTAAACAAAAATCGAATACTTTGTAATAAACACAAAAACCCTAAATCGAAATTAGGAAAATTTCAACATCGACTTCAAAAACTAAAAACCCTAGAAATCGAATTAAGGAAACTTCAACATCTTAATAATCAGTAAACAACATGGTAACTTAAATAATGGATTCGAAAACAAATATCGCAGTCGAACTATAAAAGTAAAAACGAATAGTCGGTTTCAAAAACCAAAACCCTAGAAATCGAATTTCGGAAATTTTGAAATCAATGAAAATAACAATAAAACAAACCTATGACCTCAAATTTGTACTCGAATTCGAAAATTCAGTTGTACCTTGATTTACTTGAGAAACCCTAACTTCCTCGACAAAATTCCGGCAACTGATGGCTTTTCGGCGACGTTTAACGTCCTAAATGGGCGGTTTCCAACAATTTGGCGACAAATTTCTACGGTTTTTTGGGGGGAAAATGAATTTGGCGACAAATCAGAAGAAAAGAAATCACCAACATAAATCATAAAAACAACATAAATCATAAATAATAACCGGAAAAACGAATTTTACCTCTCATGTGAGAATGAGAGAGATAATGGTGGAGTGAGGACGAGAATGAGAGAGCAAAGACACGAAATTTAGAGGAAAGAGGCGAAAATGGGAGAGGGAATTAGGGTTAGAGAAGGAAAGAGGCGAGAATCAGAAGAAAGAAGAAAGGGAGGGGGTTAAATGAGGGGGTGGTTTTATATAGGGTAGCAATATGGGCTTGGGGTTGGGGCTTGTTTTTCCCGATTTTTTAAGTTAGGTTATTTGCTGCGGTTCAACCGCAGCAAATGACTTAAAAAAACTGCAGCAAATATTTAACCGCAGCAAATAGTTCCAATGGTTATAACAAAAAATAAAAAGGGCACTATTTGCTACGTTTATCAAAAAACCGCAGCAAATCTTTCAAAGCAAAATCCATTTTTCCCACTAGTGAACTAACAACATAATTAACAGTCAACAAACTAATTAATGTAAACTAAACAAATTAAAAACATAAATTCAAGGGCATGAAAACTAAATCTAAAATAACTAATTAAAACTAAAAGTAATACTAAAAACAATAACTAAAACATAAACATAAACTAATAACATAAATTAAATAACAATAAAAGAAGAATTGAAATAAAACCTGGAATTATATTAAATGAATGATTGAAGGTTTATACAACTTAAAGAGAGAAAACTAGAGTTTAGGATTTAGAAAAATATGCTAAAAGGGACGTACAATAGCTTAGGAACAAAAGCTATTGATAATAAAGCCCAAAACAAGTCAGAAAAAGGCCAAAAAGATCCTCGGAGCGGCCGGCCCAGGTGACGCGGGCGAAACGCCATATACCTGGGCATAAGACCTTTCAACCCGGGCACACTGCTCTTTCACTTTGTTCTTGCTCGTTTGCTTCTAATTCTTTCTCTAATGCTTCCTAAACTCTTCCAAGGCCTCTCAAATGATCTCCAACTCTTCACTACCTCTCCAAATGCTCCAAATAGCATGGAATATGACGGTAGATCATCAAAATCTACAAAATACCGAAAAGAACACAAAAAGCACTCGAAATAGCAAAAGTTAGTAGAAACGGCTCAAAAGAGCCATGTTAAAGCTAAAAATCACTCGGGATCAAGGGTGATATATATAAAAAAAATATTAACTTATCAAAACAATGCAAAATCACACCACTCGAGCGTATATTATTACTTTATTTCCACATTTTACATACTACTATAATTTGGTTTGTGAAACAGAAAAACAGGAGTGAACACTACAATTCTCAAAATGCAGTAATTCGATTATACAGGTTTGACTTCTAGAATTACAAATTCACAAAAACTAAAACTGTAACTCGAGCAATAAAAATCAGTAATTATATTCAATTTGTAATATAGGCAGTGATTCGAATTCTTGAAATTTAAATTAAATTGTGATTCTTTAATTAAGCTCATGATGATTACAAATTCAAATACACCCAATGACCCAAATTTAAGAAAGTGAAAATTAAATATTCACTGGAAATATATTTCGTCAATTTAATTAAACAGGATAAAAATCAAATGAATGGATTGAATTCAATATGAAAAATCGGATGTGAAATGAATTATTGCTTTCTATCATGTCAAAAATCAAATAAAAAGTTCACAAATCAAAGTTTTTGGAAATTACCAAATTGTTGAAGTAGTTCTGCTGTCGATTGAACGAATGAATGGATCGATTGAATAGAATTGCAGTCAAAACCAATATGAATAAAAGAATATCTATATGAAGATTAGTTTTTTTGGGGTTTGGGAATAGGGAAAATACATATACCTCAAGTTGAGGTAATTTAAGTACTAAATACCTCAAGCGGGTATGTTTGTAAATTTGCTCCATTAAATAGTTGTTGAATAGTGTGGAGCAGAAAACCAAGCAGAAGTTGTTTTGTTTTTGGGGACCACTAATAGTAGTTGTTGGATCTGCAATTTTCATTGTACTTGGGACCACAAACAGAACCAAATACAAATGAAACTACTCCCTTCGTCTTTAATTACTTACTATCAGTACTAAATACCTCAAGAGGGTATGTTTGTAAATTTGCTCCATTAAATATTGGAAAAATTGATTCTAATAATCCTACCTTTTACACATTTGAATATATCAGTCCCACCTTTCGATTATCTCACAACAGTCCTACCTTTATGGCTTATTTTTTTTATTGGTCCTTAACGGTTAATAACTTAATTAGTAGGTAATTTATACACGTGACATTACATGATTGGTGGAGTGCTTTTATTATTAAACAAAAAAAATCATTAAACAAAAAAAAAACTGTATTTCCAATGAAAAAAGCAATTTAAATCAGTTTTATTAATTTAAATGAAAAAATTGTGTGTTGGAGTGCCTTTTTTTTCAATTTAAATCAGTTTTATTAATTAAAAAAACAAAAAGAAATGAAAAAATTGATTATGATAACCTGAAGTTCAGGTTACCGGTAAAAAGGACCAATAAAAGAAAATGAAGTATAAAGGTGGGATTGTTGTGAGATAATCCAAAGGTAAGATTGTTAATTTCAAATGTGTAAAAGGTGGGATTATTAGAATCAATGTTTCCTTAAATATTTGTATTTATGAAGCTGTGGGATCAGCATGTTGTGGAAGGGGAAAACGGAGTTTTGTGTGGGTGTGGAGCAGAAAACCAAGCAGAAGTTATTTTGTTTTTGGGGACCACTAATAGTTGTTGTTGGATCTGTAATTTTCATTGTACTTGGGACCACAAACAGAACCAAATACAAATAAAACTACTCCCTCCGTCTTTTACTTGCTATATTTCCCTTAAATAAAAATCTCAAATTACTTGCTACATTACTTATTTTGGTAAGTACAGTCCACATGTATCTTTACCTTATTGTCTTCATTTTTGTCATTTTGCATCTATTTAATCTTAATTTATCTTTCTTACTACTACTCAACTAAAATTTAATCTCACTATACCTTTTTAACACATAAATAAACAGGTGGCTCCCACATTGAAAATGACATGCATAAAACTTTGTTCCATCTCCCTATGTAGCAATTAAATTGCTACCGAGGGAGTATATCATTTCACCAATATGTTAATGCTGATATTTTGACAAGGTTAATATTACAGTGTAATTTGTACATTTTGCAAGTGTATTATCATTGGTAGATATTTAAATATTTTATTTGCATTATAGGTTTGTGAATATTTGAAGTGTAGTACAGTTGCACATGTTATCAATATTTTTTTAAGATGTTGGTAGTTAAAATTTCTAAAAAAAAAGAAAAAAACTATTATTCGGAGATGTTAATAGTTGAAGCTTGTTATCAATATATTAGATGTCAATATTTGAACTGTGTAATTAGTAGAAGGGATTTGGGTACGTTAATATTAATTTGGGTAGTGAATATTAGACGTGACGAGATGTCAATTTTTTTAACTTGGGTACTGTTATACTGTACGTATGTAGTTTTTAAATAAAAAAAATTGGATATCATATCATTAATGTCAAATTATGACATTGGATTACAACAATAACAGGACAATTGTGATAGTTATTGTACTAAACTGATCGTGAAAGTACTCCATCACTAAGGGCCTATTTATTTCAATTGAAAACTGTTCAACTGAACTACTGATTGAAGCTAAACTGAACTGAAAGTTTTTTATGAAGGATTAATGAATAGCAAAATAAGAGAAGAGTTGAACTGAATTGAACGGAGCTGAACTGAACTGAACTGAACGGATTTTAAGCTGAAGTAAACAGGCCCTAAATAGGTATGCCAGTTCAGGCGGGGTCTGACCTGACAACGTTCCGATCCTCCGTGTGAAAAATCCGCCCTCACTATCCGCCTTAAAATAAGCCGCTTCCGTCTTTTATCTGTGTACGTATTAGGTATAATAATAATTATTTTAATTTATTTTATTATCATTATCATTATTTGTACTTAAGTAATATAATTTATGTGTTACAATAATTAATTGCACACGTAAATGGCCGCTACTAAATTATTATCAACCTATGATTAGACATCGCAATCACTCATGTAGGACTTCGACTACCTCCGTGTAATGAAACACCAAATGAAAAATTAAAAATGAAATAAAATTAATTGTTGGGTACAATAAAGCAGCAGTCACTATATAATAAAGTTGGATGCAATTGTTACCAAAGCATGGGTCCCTTCAGTGTAACAAACCCCGTTACATTTGAACTGGGGTAGAATAAAATATTGAAAAAACCATGTGGGCCACCCCTCCCTATTTACCTCAAGTACCTCTCAAGTAGCTCAATTGCTGATGTACTTGTCACCCCTCTTTGGGAATAGTTTGTCTCCAGGTTGAAGTAATTTTGGGTTGCTATGGGTTTGACATTAGTTTTGTATGTTGTTTTTTACTTAATCAATTTTTTAAGGGCTTAGTCGGTAAAAGTGAGATAAGTGATACTTTAAATGAACAAGTGTTTAACTACAAATTGTCTTTAAGAAAATGTTACCTCAAAATTTTTACTATTACAAAAGTGATACAATCAAAGTGATACATACAAATATAGTGTTACATTAAAAGTGTTAAATATAGAAAACTATTACCTAAAAGTGTTACATTTTAGTAAAGTGTTACAGAATAAAAATTGTTACCTAACAGTGTTACTCTTTAATAATGTGTTACATAGGTGTTACATATACTTTTTAGGTAATTAGAACATATGAAGTGTTACTATTGAGTGTTACCGAATGTAACTTGTGTTGTAGTGTCTTTTTGCCCATCAACATCCCTCGACCCTACAAGAAACCACCATCACCATCTTCGTCTTCAACCTTCGATCTTCCGTTTATGTTTGATCTCCGTCTTCATCACTGTGTTCGATCTTCGTCTTCGTGTTCGCCCTCGATCTTCAACTTCGATCTTATAATGAAATCACCACTATGAATTTTATTTGATTATGATTTTACAAATTCTGTTTTGATTTAGGGTTTATGATTTTAGATTGGTGGTTTTTGGTGGTTTTGTGGTTTTGGTGGTGATTGTGTGGTTTCTGGGTGGTTTAAGTGTGGTTTCGGTGGTAGATGTGTGGTCATCGGGGTGGTTTAGGTGTGGCTGAGTGGTTTTGGTGGTGGCTGGGTGTGGTGTTGATGTGTGGTGACTGGATTGGTGGTGGATGTGTGGTCATCGGGGTGTTTTTGGTGGTGGCTGGGTGGTTTCGGTGGTTTAGGTGTGTTGTTGATTATTTATCTCCTTTCCTCCTAATTACTACCCTTATTTATCTAATCTAGTCATTAGGGTTTTTTGCCTAGAAAAATGGGCAACACTTTGTATTGCACATAATCGTTAACGGATGTAGTAAAAGTTTGCAAACCAGTTTTTGTTTTTTTAGGCTTGTTTAGAGAGACAACAAAAATAGGAAAAGCTCCGCGTGACGTAGAAGGAAAGTGTCCCTCGCTTTAGGGTTTCCTCATTTACTTGGATGCTCTGTCCCTGTATAGGGTGCCGGTTTCTCCTTTTTCCGGTAGTAGTACGAGTGTAGTAGTTTCGGTGGAACGAGACATCGTTCCATATTATTTTCGTGGTAGTGATTTTTAGTCCCTCGTTCTCCTGGTTCCTGTGTGGTTTGCTATGGCGGAGGAATTATTATCTGATTGGGAGAAATTAAGGCTAACAGAGGATGAAGATGTAGTGGTTAGGGGAGGCACCGAACCAAGGACTGATGAGGATGAGGACCCACTTTTTTCAATGATGTTGGTAGGGAAACTACTAACGCAAAAGCCTTTCAACATCGAAGCGATGAAACGTACGTTATCAAGGGTGTGGAGAGTGAAAGATAACATAGCCATACGCATGGTCGAATCCAACCTATTTGTTTTCCAGTTTTTCACAGTAGCGGACAAATCTAGGGTGTGGGATGGTAGTCCTTGGTTCTTTGATAATAAACCACTTGCCCTAGCAGAATTACGTGGCGACGAACAACCGTCTGAAGTAGCTTTTACTAATATCCCGTTTTGGATCCATGTGGACGATGTTCCGTTTAATAAAAGAACCCTAGCAACGGCGTATGATAGTGGGGAAGCTATGGGTGGTTTTCTTGATTACGACGAGTCGGACCCTCTATGACTTGATATTGTGATGCGTATCCGAGTGTCCTTACCCATTGATAAACCGCTGCATCGCTGGATCAAACTTGCTACAGGTAGGGCAGCTACGAAGTGGGTGGGCAACAAATACGAGAGATTGATGGACTTTTGTTTCAACTGTGGCCGTCTTGATCACGGGGAGAGGGAGTGTCAGCAGGTGGCCGGAGAACATGATGACGCTATGGTTTACCAATATGACCCATATCTTAGAGCCTCTCCTATTAAGCGAAGACATATCCACCAATCCGTGAGAGAGAAGGAGAAGGCGCTCGTGGATAAATTGTGCAAGCATAAAGTGGAACATGGGAGTCACGACTCACGTTCGAGTGTAGTTCGTACAGTCACGCTTGCTCCCACAACTGCTGCTCGTAAGCTGATGTTTGTGAGCCCCAATGACCATAAACAACCAAATAGCATCAATGTCCACAATACTGTAGAGGAAAACACGAAGGAGCTGGCTGTCACGCGAACTAAAAAGTGGACCAAAATTAGTAGAACTGTGGAGGGGAGCGTTCAGGGGAATGCGAGTGATGTGGAAGAGGGCCCCTTAAGTGGGTCAAAGCGGGGGTTTATGGTGAATGAGGAGGATGATGATGGCGACATAACTATGGGGGTGACTATCAAAAAACCAAGAGATTCTGCTAGAGACAGGTTAAATCAAGTAGAGGGCGGGGAGGCAAACCGCGCCCTCGAACAACAATGAAAATTTTAAGCTGGAACTGCCAAGGGATTGGCAACCCTTGGACAGTTAATACTCTCCGAGATTGGTGCTGGAGAGAACGGTCTGACATTGTTTTCATTATGGAAACTATGATCGATGCGAGTAGTTTAGAGAGAGTCCGTAACATTTGTGGTTTTACTAATGGTTTGTGCTTGAGTAGTAATGGTAACTCGGGTGGTATGGGCTTTTGGTGGCGTGACATTAATGTGAACATAACGTCCTTCTCGGCCCATCACTTCTACGCAGAGGTTTGTGACCAGATGAATGATGTTTCATGGCGAGCGGGGGGGGGGGGGGGGTTTAAAGTTTCCCGGAGCAA
>PYUH01000390.1:377529-434265 GCA_016808085.1 Suaeda aralocaspica
TTTTTTTTTTTTTTTTTTTTTTTTTTTTTTTTTTTTTTTTTTTTTTTTTTTTTTTTTTTTTTTTTTTTTTTTTTTTTTTTTGAGGTTGTAGTGTTACCTGTTTCGTGAGTTATTTTTCACTCAAAGTAGCTAGTAGCTAAATGCCTGAACCATGCCTCAAATAATGTTGAGAAAAAGTAATTTGGAATTAAATATTGGAATTTTTAGTGCAAATAAATAAGTTATACTCTTCCGTTCCTTTGAGATTATCACTCACTTGGAATCTTTTTGTGATAGGGGAAAAGTCAAAGCGTAACAAACTCTAAGGAACGGAGGGAGTAGAAAATAACGACAAATTTCAAAGCATTTTGGTACTATAATTGCCTAATTAAAAAAAACCATAATTTCGTGCAAATTAGTTGATAAGTTAAGAAGAAAATTTAGGAGTAAAATTAATGTAGCAGCTTTAACTTTAGTATAGCTTCTAGACTAGATGTTCATCTCATAATTATAATCAATTTCTTTTTTTCTAAATTTGAAAATTGTAATCACTTAGGCTCCGTTTGTTATGGAGGAAAACATTTTCTTGAAAAAAGGTTATCCATTATTTTCCTTTTTTTTTGTTTTGGTAAAGAATGGAAATCAATTTTGGCAAAAGTGGAATACTTCTTTTCAACAATGAAAATCCTTTTTCCTTTTGTAAATGCCACATTTTCTTTTCAATTCCTTACTCTTCTATTCCTCTCCTTACATCTTTCTCCCCTTTTTCTTTTAATTGCTTTTTTCTCTATGAATTTTCTTCCACCAAAACAAACAAAGGAAAACTTATTTTACAATTTGTTTTCCGCTGAAATTTATATTTCTTAGAAAATCATTTTCCATGAAAAGTGTTTTCCATCAAAACAACAGAGCCTTAATGCAATTAAATTTCTAAAGTTAGTAATGCAATGTGTTACTGAGAGAAATGTTTGACTACCTTAATTTGATTTTATTTGCAACAATTGGCTATAATGGAAATTTCATATTCGATATCATTTCTCTATTGTCCATGCAAGTGAGGTAGAGGAATACCGAAACAAATTTGAATGAGAGTGATTAAGCGATATGAGGTTATTAGGGTTTGAGGGGAATTTAACTATGAATAGGGGAAAAAGAGGGAGAGGATTTATGTGCATGACTTTTGAGATCCCTATTATTGATTTATCTTTGGTCAAACCAAAAATGTTGTGGGGATCAAGGAGGCGTTGTTTTTGAAAATGAAATGAAACGGAGGTAGTATAAATGCGGAAAAAGGCTGAGTGGCTCATACACAACAAATGATAAGTTTACATATAGGAGTGCAAACCGCAAATTCATAACAGTAAACGACATTTTAGCATCCATTAGAAAAAAGGAAAACCTTACAAACTTACGAAGTTATAATACCACAAATCTTACAACATTTATAATAATTTACCGGCGGTTTGGCTTTAAAAAAACCAGACCGAAAAATCTGGATTGTAGCAGACTTGACCGCGGAATTGCGGTTTGGTGTGGGGTTTGGTATGGCCCAGACCATACTCTGTACAACCCTATGAGTTAGTGTTTATTTGGAGCAATTGAGCAATTAGATGGAATCTCAAGGGTTCAAATGTAGTGAGAGCTAAGTTGATATACATGGAGTTTCGCAATTCCACAACACTTTAGTTGCATGGGAAGGAGTTGCTTAGATTGTGTGATTTCACAAGCTTGGATCTATCCTATAGAAGAACAAAGATGTTGACTAAGATGTGACTTTGGTTGGCTTAAATGGCGAGGTGGATTTTTGTGTGGCTGTTAACTGCCTCATACCTTTAAAGTTATAAGGAACATTTTACTATAGGGCTAGTGTATATGCAGTTATATAGAACAAGTTGCTGGGATATTAGAAGGACCACGTTAAGAGGATGTGAGTTTGTGAGCACCTCAAGGGATAAAGTTAAGAAGAAAGCTTTTTAAAGGAAAGTTGGAGTTGTGGGATATTATGGATAATAACAACAACAACGACAACAAAGCCTTTGTGCCAAAATAATTTGGAGTAGACTAGACATGAATCAATGCGCGGAATCACAAAAGTTATCTGCAAAAATCCTCTCTCTCCATTCTTGTGGATAAGAATACAAGATTAGGGAAATTTTTTTACGTTGGTCGGCATACAATTTCAAAACTGCTAGAGGGATAGGTAATAAGAGTATAATATTGGGATCATGGTGATTTCAGGAGTCCAAGGGATTAGTGTATTTACATTTATATGGAACAAAATGCCGGGATCTAAGAAGGACCGCATTAAGAGGATGTGGGTTTGTGAACACCTCAAGGGATAACATTAAGGGTGAAGGTAATCAAATGAATGTTGGAGTTGTAGGATATTAAAGCTATGATTGGAGAAATTTGTGTATGTTAGTAGGCATACAAGACGAAAACCGCTAGAGGCATACTTAAGAAAAGTAAAGTATCAAGTTCATGGTGGAGTCGAGGGATACCAAAAATGATATGGATAAAAGGAGCTTAAAAGGTTATGAAAAAAGTTGGTTTCCATGGGCAGATGGAATTAGATTGTTGGAAATGGAGGTATAGGATGGGTGGATCATCACATAGAAAGGTTTTAAGGTTTAGTTGATTATGAGACGGGTCGCGCTCTAGCATCAGTAAGCTAGACTCGAACTCGATAGCAAAAATTCAAAAACTCACAAGTTAAATTTTTAGCTTTAACTCAACTCTCTAGTGACGCTTGACTCAAACTTACCTGACTCAAAACATTATCTTGAATTTGGCTCAGACTCGGCTCACAATTGGAGTTTTGGAGCTCGGCTCGAACTCGTAATCAATAACATCCCATCTGAATGAAGAATTTGAATTCATAAAATTATCAATAATAAAGAATTCGAATGAAGTAAACTAAGCAAAACAATTTGGTTGTGGGTGGGATGGTTATGATTGGAAAGCTATTTAACTTTGAAGATGACCCTTGCATAATCTATGGAGATCGAGTTTCAATCTTTCTTGTTTTTCGCCCTCCTTGATCTCTTTGATCTCCAAGCTTCCAAAGCTCTTCCTTGGTTTCCATAACTATGTTAGTAGGCATACAAGACGAAAACCGCTAGAGGCATACTTAAGAAAAGTAGAGTACCGGACTATCGGGTTCATGGTGGAGTCGAGGGATACCAAAAATGATATGGATAAAAGGAGCTTAAAAGGTTATGAATAAAGTTGGTTTGCATGGGCAGATGAAATTAGATTGTTGGAAATGGAGGTATAGGATTTGGGTGGATCACCACATAGAAAGGTTTTAAGGTTTAGTTGATTATGAGACGGGTCACGCTCTAGTATCAGTAAGCTAGACTCGAACTCGATAGCAAAAATTCAAAAACTCACAAGTTAAATTTTTAGCTTTAACTCAACTCTCTAGTGACGCTTGACTCAAACTTGACCTGACTCGAAACTTTATCTTGAATTTGGCTCAGACTCGGCTCACAATTGGAGTTTTGGAGCTCGGCTCGAACTCATAATCAATAACATCCCATTCGAATGAAGAATTTGAATTCATAAAATTATCAATAATAAAGAATTCGAATGAAGTAAACTAAACAAAACAATTTGGTTGTGGTTGGGATGGTTATGATTGGAAAGCTATTTAACTTTGAAGACGACCCTTGCGTAATCTATGGAGATCGAGTTTCAATCTTTGTTGTTCTTCGCCCTCCTTGATCTCTTTGATCTCCAAGCTTCCAAAGCTCTTCCTTGGTTTCCATAACTATGAGATAAATCATAAATCATGCGTCATGCATCATGGAGCACCTACAATATAACAAAGCTTGGAACAAGTAAGAGTGCTCAATTAAGCTCAAATAATGGCTAAAATGACCCAAAACCTCTTATTGTCACAATACTACTCCTAAACCTTGAGAAAACACAAAATTTAGCCCAAAATTAGCAAAATGGGGACAAACCAAGCTAAAATTGTTCAAAAGTGAATTTAAAGGGAAATAAGGATATTAAAGTGGTCCAAGGTCGCACTTATCAACATATAATAAGTTAGTTTTCTTTCTTCTTTAGTTTTATGTAATTCTAAATCGCCTATTACTGCTAACAACTTATAATCTAAATGTAGAACAACTTTTAAAAAAAGCAATTTTTAATCAAGAATAAAACAAGCGTATCAAAAAGCAATTTTCTTTATTAAATGAAACAATTTTACTGGTTTTATATACTTCTATATTTTTAAAAGTAAATATTAAACTTTACCATAAGAAAGTTGATGCTATCTTTCGTCTATATAATGACCTTAATACTCAATGTCTGTATAATCAATTTTGAGGTAATTGAGGAAAAAAATTTTTCTATAATACTTGACGTCTTTTTTCCTTTTCTCTTACTTGATATGCTTTTCGCACATTACTTAGTCACTCCTATAATTTGTAATTTGTGTTGCACCTACATTAGTATTGTACCGTTGTTTACCTTGCTTATAATGTGTTCTAGACTCCGATCAATTTTCCCCTAAAAATAATGTATTTACTTTATTTGGTTGATTTTTTTTTTTATAATAATTTATAGGTTTTTTAATTTAATTTTCAATTATTTTTAATAAAAATTATACAATACAATTTGACACTTCGAAAAATCTTAAGTACCTATAGGGATTGAAAATCAATTTATATACTACTTCTGTTACGAATTATATGCAACACTTTCCAAAATGAGATGTTACACATTATTTGCAACACTTCATTTCTTCCTATTTTGGTAAGGTTTTTTCAATTGAAATTCCAAAAACACCCTCAATTATAACATTCTAATTAAGTTTAACTCACCATCACCCAAAAATCATTAATTAACTATCTTCATAATCGTACTAAGAGCATGTTTAGCCCAAAGTCTTAGGTGACATCATCAAATTCGGTCTTAAGACTTGTGCTTAAGACTTGTCCCATTTTTCCTTTAAAGATCTCAACCAAGTCTCAAGTTGAGTCTTGAAATCAACTTAAGACTTGAGATTGGGACCCACTCAAGTTTTATTTAGCTTTGTTTTTTAATGTTATTTATATATAGTAAATATAAAATAAAAAACAGTGTCATATATTTGAGTCTTAGGGCTAAAGTGATAAATTTGATCAAGTCTTAATGAGTCTTAAGAAGAATTTGATGACATCATTTTCAATGGGGACCACCAAAAATGATGTCACCCACAATTCTCAGACTTGGGGCTAAACATGCTGTAATGACCACCCCCATGACCACCCCTTCTACTTCTCTCTCATCTCCAACCATCCACTAAAGCCATGCCATCACCACCCCTTCTATTTCTCTCTCTTCACCCATCAATCCAAAACCACAACCACCACCGCTAGACCACCAAACCACTTCTCCAACACCTCCAAACCACTTCCACCACCTCAGATTTAAGTCTAATTGCAAAAACCACCAAAGCCATTGACCTTCAACCTAAGCCACTCTCTTCAATCACGCACCAAAACCCTATCCGGCCTTCGATCTAAGCCGTTGACACCACCATTTTCGACCAAACCACTACCATCATCATCTTTGTCTTCTTTCGAAACCCACCACCACCATCTTCTTTTGATTTTTCTTTCATTTGCTTTGATTTTGTCATGGTTGTTTAATTCATTGGTAGTTTAAGCGGTCTTGGATGGATTTGATGGTGGTTGGTTTCGGTGGAATCGACGGATAATAGTGGTTGGGTGTAGTTGGTGTTTGGTTTTGATGGGATGGTGGTTTTGATTTTGGGTAGTTGGTGGTGAAGAGATCGATTGTTGGTGGTTTCACTGGTAGCGTTGGATTTTGGGTATTGCGTGGTGAAGAGATCGGTGGTTGGTGGTGAAGAGATCGGTGATTGGTGGTTTCGATGGTGTACGTGGTGGTAGTGGTCTATTTTTTACTTTTTAATATTCCTTAATAACCCATTAAGCACATGCCCTTATCTTTTGTTAATCATATGTAGAAAATTTTTCCAAGGATAACTTGCAACCTCAAGTGTTGCAAATAAAAAGTAACGGAGGTAGTAGTTAATCAATTAATTAACTAAAAAAACAATATAAATTCACATTGTAAATTTTGACATCAAAGAAAATTTTTTATCTGATTTAATCAACTTCTTCATCAACTATATGATATTTATGTTGAATTTTTGAACGCATGGAATTGGCATAGTAATCGAGGGGGAAATCCAGGTTCAAAAAGAAAATGAATGAGTAATCTGAAGCAAAGTTTAAAAAACTATTAGAGTGGTTATTGAGCAAACAATGGAAGAGAAAAAAAAGGCAGGCAATTTTTAGAGTAATCGAGAAGGTTTTATGGAAGAACAACATTGGGAAGGAAAAAGAATATTGTAGAAGTTAGCATTAAACTTTTGAATTTCCAAAACAAAGCATAACACCGCAGTAGAACCATGGAAGTATTTTAGGCTTGACATGTGTCCAAACATGACTTTAGCAATGACGTGTTTTAGCGTAGGCAATATCGTTTGTTCTTAGTATGTTGAAGTACGCATTTCATGCATATAAGGCTAGTAGATTCATACTCCCTCCGTTCCATATTGAACTTTACATTTTCACTATCCACGCTTGTGGAGGCAAATTTTATAGTCAATATCTCCAAGATGTTATTGAATTATTCAATGTAATAATTTAGACAACACCCCCCCATAACTATGTTTTCTCCTGATATACTAGTATTCTTGTATATTTATTATAGCTTCCCTCTCAAGGCCCTTTGTGTGTCCTAAAGACACAGAACCTGGAATCTGGAAAATCTGGCAGTTGCGAATCATACTCTCCGACACATGTCGCCTTCATGTAACATAAAAGACAAATGCATAGTAGTTATTAAATTTTGTAGAGTATTCTAAACCAAGCTTCTGTTTAGCAGTTTTCGATAATTATGGTTGCATAAACATTTAAATGTTTTATTCTAGAGTTAAACCCTATTGTTTTAGACATAAATTGACCATTTTTGATTGAAATTAAATGGATTTGAATGAAATGCTGCATAAAAATGAAAACTGAATTAAATTGCATTGAAAAAGGGAAAATTAGTCCAAAAGAATAGGGCGTTATTGGTTGAAATGTTGCTCTATTGTTTTGGAATATCTTATGGACTGCCTGAAAATTTCTATTTTCTCATTTGGGTTTAGTCGTCCTCATACGTGGTATCCAATTGCTCGAAGAAAGCAGCGAACTGTATTTCTTCATGTCGGACCCACAAATAGTGGTAAAACATATCACGCATTGAAGAAGTTGGAATGTAGCTCAACAGGTAATTGTAAAGATGCTGAACGTCATTGATGAACCTCATTAACATTGTCAAACCATGGGTGCAGCGCTCCACATATATGCAATCAAAAACTAGATTCTTAGTCTTTGTTTACTATGTTTTGCAGGTGTATACTGTGGACCTTTGAGATTATTGGCTTGGGAAGTAGCAAAACGTTTGAATAAAGCAAATGTTCCTTGTGATCTGATCACTGGACAAGAACGGGATGAAGTTGAAGGAGCTAAACACATTGCTGCCACTGTTGAGATGGCAGATGTGGCATCTGACTACCAATGTGCTGTTATTGACGAAATTCAGGCATGTATTTAACTGTAGCTTACTGTGCTGAACAGAACATCTTCTCATTATGAATATCAAATACCAATAGTATCACTTTCTCCCATTTCTTTCTTATTGCCTACATTAAATACCTTCTTTAGCAGTCAGCTTTTGAATCATTGGGAAGGTTTTTGTTTTATTACAATTGAATTTTTATTTTGTTTTTCAAGCAATCCATTGTTTTGGGAGAAACACTGTTGTGAATTGTAGCACACTGTTGCTAAATGCACTTTGGTATTTCCTTTGTTATAATGTGAGCTGAGAGAAGTATGCTGTGTAACCGTAGTACTTCAAATTACTTGCACAATGTCTATTTTGGGCTAGTTGAAAACAGTTGCAACAATTTATTATTTTATTTTTTTAAGGAAATTTTGCGTTTAACTACCTTATGTTTCTCACTTGTTAAAATTGGAAAAATTGATTCCAATAATCTCACCTTTCACACATTTGAAAATAACAGTCCCACCTTTCGATTATCTCACAATAGTCCCACCTTTGTGCTTCATTTTCTTTTAATGGTCCTTACCGGTGAATGACTTAACTAATAGGTAACCAATACACATGGCATTACATGATTGTTAGAATGTTTTTTCTATTAAAAAAAAAAGCTAAAACCATTTAATAAAAAAAAAAACCAATATTTAACCACCCTCTCATGCATTCCTCACTCTCCCTTCTTTGTCTTCCTCATGGACTCACCACCACCACCTCACCTCCCCTTCTGTCTCCCTCACCACCACAACCTCACCTCCCCATCCTCCCACCATTATCGTGACCCACTCGACTCCTCCTCCACTCACTCGACTATGACGACTCGTTCCCAACAAAAACACCCCAACAATAATGATGACGACGACGATAACCATCGAGTAGTGGCCTTTTGTGTGCTGATGGCGGTTTGGTGGTGGATTACGTGACTGTAGGTGGTTGGGTAGTGGGTTTCGTGGGTTGTAGAAGGTGTTTGAGTTTTGTGGGTTGTGTGGTGGGTTTAGTTGTTGGTGGTTGAATTTCATGGGTTAGGGTGGTTTCATGGGTTGTAGGTGGTGGTTGCGTTTTGTGGGTTGCATGATAGGTTTTCGTTGTTGAGGGTTGGATTTCGTGGGTTAGGGTGGTTAGGTTCCGTGGGTTGGGTGATTTGGTTGGGGTGGTTGGGTTTCGTAGTTGTACTTGGTAAATTGGCGGTGGATTGGGGTGGTTTCTGCTACTTGTGGTTGTGCTAGGTTTTAAGGCAAGATAGTAGTAATATATATTGTGGTCATTAGGGTTTGAGTGGGTGGTTGGGGCTCGTTTGTGGTGGGGCTCGTTTTAAGGCAAGATAGTAGTAATTATGGGTGGTGGTGGTAGCGGGGGTTCGAGTGGTTGTGGCTCTAGTGGTGTCGGTGGGTTGTGGTTTTGGTTGGTGGATTTTTGGGTGGGGCATAATTCTGGTGTTATGGTGACAGTGAGGAAGCAAGGAAAGGGTGGCAGTTGAGACACCAATGCAGGAGGAAACAAAGAAGAGGATTAGGAGGAAAAATATTGTAATTTAATTTAATTGTGATTTAATAATTGAAGAAATTGTAATTAAATTTCTTAAAATTTTAATCAGCTTTATTAATTAATAAAAACAAAATAAATGAAATAAGGTAACCTTAAGTTCAGGACACCGTAAAAAGGACCAATAAAAGGAATTTGGAAGCAAAAGTTGGACTACTGAGAGATGATTGAAAGGTGGGACTGTTATTTCAAATGTGTAAAAGGTGAGATTATTAGATTTTACCACCTTATGATTTTTTTTTAAAATTATTATTATTATTATTATTTTTATTTTTAAAAATCTGCCACCATTTTGGAATCGACTAAGATGGTTTGGTCATATAAGACGAAGACCGAGTAATGTTCCGATAAGGAGGTTGGAATGGTGGCAGCAAGAGGGGAGGAGGAGAGGTAGAGAAAGACCAAGGCAGACTTGGATGAGGGTTGTTAATGGAGATATGAGTATGTTGGGACTTCAAGAACATTTAGCGTCAAACAGGGAATATTGGAGGAGGGTTTTTGTTGATGACTTTTGCTACTCCTCATATTGATTCATGTCTAGCCATCCTCAAATTAATTTGAGACTAAGGCTTTGTTGTTGTTGTTGTTGTTATTGTTACCACCTTTTGTTTTCAAAAACCCCAAAAAATGCCACCTTATAATGGATCTTGTACATTATTTTCATTGTGGGCCCCATTTTGAACTAAATCTCTCTCTTCCTCTTCAATTCTTTATAACTTTAAAACCCAAAGCTAATTTAACAAAAATTTAAAAAAAAAATTCCCTATCCAATTAGGGGTAGTGAACTACTCATATATGAAGTTTGTGTAATATATGTGCAAACTGACTATTTTATTGCAAGAAGCCTAATGGCTATCGCAGCCTTACAAAAGACAGATTTTCCTCCTACTTTCTTGTTGTTTAAAATCTTCAATTGTGCTACTAGTGGTAGTTTTAACTTGTATTCTTGACGGGGTCCACTGGTGTTTTGGTGGTTGCAAGAATGGTCAGAAACTGAGCAGGGTAGTGACATGAAGCAGGTGCTGTTGTGACTTGCGAGCCCTTTATGAAGCTACTCCGCTCAGCAATAAATGCATTCATATCAAAGATCCATACACTATATTTGGGAATATTTAATGATCTAATGATGGGAGTTGCTGTAAGGAAGGAAAATTACTACTTTAGAATTTTCTCTTTACTTGAGCTTTTTCATTGTGTTGTGGTGGTTCCATCAAGTGTGGAGAGCTTTGAATCTTTGTAAGTGTTGCTGGTTTCTTTCCTTTAGTTTAAAAAAGCCAAAATTGATGGGAAAACTCCCAACTTTCATCAGTTTGCTCAAAATAATCTCAACTTTAATAAATCCGATTATAGTCAAATGTTAAACAAAATATTCTCAAAATCCACCCAATGACTGATAACTTGTTTATAATTTATGTGTTCTCACCCTTTGATCATCACCTTCATCTTCATCATCATCATCATCCCTCACCCACATCCTCAGCATTTCATCATCCTCACCATCACCTCTACCCTTCATCATCCTCATCACCACCATCAACCAAAACGATCATTGAAACCAAAATCATCACCATCACTATCATCATTATCACTACCCTCTTCTTCTTACCACCATCACCATCACCATCATCATTATCACAACCCAAACCAAAACGACCACCCATAACCCAAACTCACACCCGCAACCCACCTGAAATGTCCACCACCAGAAAACCCAAAACGGTGACCACGGTCACCACCACCGTAAAAAATCCAACGATCCCAAATTTAAACTCCATATGCAAGAATCTAAAAAATTGAAATCGAACTTGACACCAATAATACCAAAGACTTCCCTTATCCAAAGTTATTGGGAAATCACCATTCCGATTCCACCACCTTGAAATTCCACCGCGAAATCACACAATTTGATGAATGGGGAAACCGTAATTGGGTTTGATTATCGGAATTACGACGATGAAAGCATGGAATGAAGGGAATGAGGTGGTGGCATTTGTGGGGGAGTGGGTTATTCGAGGGGGAGGGGCAAGGGCTAAGGCTTATGGGGGACGAGGAGAGGTAGCAGGGGTGGGGGGACAGGTGGCAAGGGGAGGCAAACCAGGTGGCAGGGTGCCTCGGCGGTGGCTGCCAATTAGGGTGGTTGTTGATTGGTGGTAGAAGTGGTTGTTGATTTTTTATTTTCTAATTAATTTAATTTGTTAAATAATTGAACTAGTTAGAGGATAATTAGAGGGATTAGAGGCTAATTAAGTGCAATTACCTGTACATACTCACATAAACTTTTTGTAACAGGTTATCATTTAAAAATTGGGGATTTTGAGAATATTTTGTCCAACATTGGATTATAATGGGATTTATTGAAGTTCGGGATTATTTTGAACAGGTGAAAGTTGACATTTTCCCCATCAGTTTTGGCTGAAAAAAACACCCTTAATCGGATTGGGAATTTTTGGGAGTATATTTTTTTATTAGCCTTTGGTTTTTATTTTAAATAGAATCAAGAGGGAAAGAGAGATTTAGCTCAAAATGGGGCTCTCTAATAGAAATAATGTAACAAATCCGTTATATGGTGGTGATTTTTATGGTTTTGGAAAACAAGGAAAAAAAAAAAGAATTCCATATGGTGATAATTCCGTGATAAATTTTAAAAAGTGAGAAACATAAGGTGGTAAAATACAAATTTTCCTTTTTTTTATTTGTGGTAAACATTTTAATGTGAAAAGTCGACCACAACCTTACTGTTTCCTTATGCTTTGTTATTTTTCTCCTTTTGCTATTCACTAATTTTATGGCCCGACTTTATTAACCTCACCCATTCTTAAAAATTGTCTATGAGTCCGTGCATTCAAAATTGTTGCAACTTGCAAGTATTTTGAACTGGAAGTAGTTTGTAATAATACAACTTTTACAAGTGAAGGATAAGAAATTAAAGAGATAAAGCGAGTCTCCACTAAGAGTTGAGATGAGAAATATGAGGTGGGACATGGGTGATTCAGGGATGGTAAAAGGCACGACAATATAGAAAGATGGAAATAGTAGTTGATAAGGTTTAGCATTAACTAGCAAGACTTTCTTCCTCTAAAAATTTATATGGGTGCTGGTGCGTCTCCTTTCATTCCTCTCTTTCATGCTTATTTGAGTTCTCTTGCGTTTCTACATTATTAGCTGATATCATCGTTTTTTGCTTTGTTTTGTTGTTTTTTTGTTTTTATGTTTTTCTATGACGAGTCCTCCGTTAGTGCATGTCATCATTCTCCATTTTTACATCATATGTGTTTATTCTGTGTTCTTATAATGCTACTATTGCACCAACATTATTTTAGATTTATGTAAGTTGTAGTCTGGCAGTTGTTAAGCTAGAATAACCGTTTATTTGGTGCTAAGTTATTTGGACTTTGATAGAAGTATTGGACATGTGAGCTATGTTATTTGGAAACTTCAAGAAGTATTTGGAACTATGTTACTTGGATCTACCAACTTTTGCATAGTTTTCGTTCAAAATAAGTTATCCAAGTGTCATACTCATGTCCAATGGTCATTTTTTCCAACATGGATATTTGAGTCGAAATCAAAGTTGAGTGACATATATTTGGAGGCTTTCCCACACGATATTACCTTGTTATAAATGATTAATGGGATTTAGAAAGAGAATTGTTCCTCAAATGGGTAATTGTTTTACCAACTATCTGAGATGATTCAAGTTTGGACATATTAAATCTCATTAATTTTGAAAAATATTTTTCTTTACCTCCTTTCTTTACCCATTTTTTGGATTATACCACCATATGATGCCTATTCAGAAAATTTGCCACCTTATCTTACATACACATAGCAACTCACCACCACTTCATGTTTTTCATCCACTTCTGTTAAGTGAGGCTCTATAAGTATTGTTGTTTCCCTGTTTACCCAAATAATGACCTTGCTGTAATCATAATTTTCCATGATAAACATCCAAGTGATCGTTACTCTTAGTTACTTCATTTGTTTGGGTTAACTCTAATCCTAACTAATACAATTAAAGACCCAAAATCATTACCCCTTAAGAACCATGGATAAGGAGATAAATGAATCCTGTTCATGACCCGAAGAAATTGGCAAACTAGTCAACTAGGTAACCGTGGGTAACCTACCTGACACAGCCACAGAAGGTGGGAACAAAACCCATATATGTAATCAAATGGACATGATGGTGAAAACTCCACAACTGATAAACTTTCGGTGAAAAACATAGTGCCTGAAGGGTGACTGATAGACGACCGAATGAGGCCAAATGAGGATATGATACTAGGCTGGACTCTAGCCTGTAACGCCTTAATAATATTTGGACTGAAATGAGTTATTATTATGGCTAGAATTCTAGATCTGATGAAATGGGGAGTTAGAATGGGTTATGAGATGGTTGCGGGGCTCGGTTTCTTGGCTGTGATGGTCTGATGGATGTGGACTATAGTTCTATAGAGAAGGGAGAGCTCCTCTCTCTAGAACGTGGAATATGTCTTCACTTTACTTTTGAATAAACTAATTTTTAAGCCTTTTTTCTATTGTTAAAAGATTTTTTTTTTAAAAGAGAATTTTAAACTTTATTTGGAGTACTTCATTTTCGGAATAATGTATGTAATATGATTGATTCCTTTTTTGCTTATCGAAATAGCAATAGTGATGGCAATGGTGTGAATCGAAGCAATTTGAAGGGTAATATGGTTTTCACTCAGGGACACCATAACCCTTGCCTTAGGCTTATAATCGAGATATTGTGCAGTTTCCAAAAATAGAATGAAGTGTAAACTTTATGGAACGCATCAAATTGGGAAGATGGAAGATCTTCAGTTTAGAAAGTACTGTATTAACATTGCTCATATTTTTGATTCATGGAAGAAATTTTGTGTTAAAATAATTTTATTAATGATGGCCATGATTTCTACAGCTCAAATATAAAGGTCATTATTTCCATTTTCAAAAAGGGGTTGCATCGGAACTAGAACCTTTTTTTAAGAAACATACCCTTTTATCTCTCAGCTATACTCAACTCATCTATGTCTTTGAAGGCTAACTCCAAGAGTTTAAAAAATGAGTCTTATGTCATAGATATTTTAGTGTATAAACCATGGATAATCACATGGATCTTGCATGATTTGCCTTTAAAGTGTTTAAACCATTTTGCATTTGATTTTCACAAGGAATTGTCTTTTGGTTAAATGATTTAATTCCATTTATGTTTTTGTGAAATGATCTCTAGTGAAAGCTTTTTGTTAGTTTTTCTTGATGAGAGTACAGCTGTGGTTCCAAATTTACTGTTTGTACCTCACATGTATTAATTGGCCTTATTTTTGATCTTAGATGTTGGGATGCCAGAACAGGGGCTTCTCCTTCACTCATGCTTTATTGGGACTTGCTGCAGATGAACTCCACCTCTGTGGAGATCCTGCTGCTGTACCTCTTATTCAAGAAATTTTAAAAGTTACTGGTGACATTCTGCAGGTAATATTTTTTTATTTGTGTGATATCGTTATTATCTTTGTTAAAATCAGCAGTTCCTTTTAAAGATTTATTATATGCTGGATTTAATTCTGAATTTTGTAATAGTCGGTTAGTTAATAAATCATAACTTAGACATGAAACAAACATATATTTTTTGTTTGTGGATTTTTTAAAATCATTTTTTCTTTTAAATTATTTTTAAAACCTTCTATTTGTTTAATTATTAGTATAATAATGTAATCGATATTTTTAAGTGGGTAGTGCTTTCAATGTAATTTTTATTCACGGTGGAAGGTGTAACCTCCGTGTTTCATTGCGGGATATCTCATGAGGAATGTTTCAGCTCAGTATAGGTTAATCTGATTCTGGTTGTCGACTATTATTTCAATTGCTTATTCATTAAGCAACCTTGATATTTTCATGCTGTTGGATTTTGCTTTTATTTTTATTTTTTTCCCAGTTATGATTTATCTCATTATAGAGATTCATAAATTTATCAAATTTACTCTCACGTTTAATTACTCTACTATAATTGTATGCAATGTACACCCAATGAAAAAATAATTGATTCTCATTTTCTTCAAATATTTGAGCCAAATAATTGTGCTATGCTCCTTGTTACAATGCCTGCCTTGGACTTGGGTAATTTAAATAAATAAATCATATATGAACTTTTAATACTTTGTGAAACTAATAACAAGACTCATTGAGCCAAAGGCCAACTTTAGAGCCAAAGGCCAACTATAGAACCAATTTCCATCTTCGAGGAAACACTATAAAACAATAAGATCATGCAAGATTTTTCAACTGATGTTATTCTTTCCTTACTAACATGCCTTTTCCTTGATCGATATAAAACAATTAATCTCAACCTTTTCTCATTATTTGACCAATACTCAATTAGGGCTAACAAATTATACTCCATAATGGCACATGTTCTCAAATTATACTTAATGATCATATTCTGTAAAATCTCTCAACTTTACTTTTATAGGGCTTAAATAATGCTCTCAAACACGGGGGTTTAAGATAAACTTAAAGATCTCCAAGTTTTCTCTCTAAAGAATTTCGTCGACTTTCCCGTTGACCTTTTCATTTGGTGATTTTCCTGGTGTTTTCTCGCCGGAAAACGGCCGTAATGGCCAAGCGAAATAAACCCATTACTCCTCAACCTTCACAAACCTCTGCCACCCTTCCATCTAAAGATTTACAGCAGCTTTGTAACTCGGGGGTTTCACCTCCACCCACTATTGTTGAAGATGAAGAAATGGTGACACCACCTCCTCATTTGGTCCACCCCTCTGCCGGTCCGGTGAGTAGGGAGCAATTGCGAGCTATTAAAGAGATGAATTGCACTAATTTGAACCCTAATCTAGCTCAGTCCAATGCAACAGTAGCTACTGTGGGGGCTCCTGTTCCTATGGCTCCTGTTATTCAGTGTAGTTCCTTTGCACCTTTGGAGATACCGGAAGTGGCTCAACATGTTGTTACTGGGCAAAGTGGTGTGGATGACCTCCCTCTTCACAATCATGATTATCTCTACATGGAATGTGAGGGGTCTCAATGACCCTATAAAGGTAACTTGCTCTCCTAAGGGCAGGATTTGGTTAGGGTGGCAGGAAGGCAAAGTTAATTTAGATGTTCTTGCTACTCATGAACAATTTATTCACTGCAAGATTAACTCCAAAAACCAGCAGGATCAACTGTATATGACAGTGGTTTATGGGCTGCATACAGTGCTTGCTAGAAAGGATTTGTGGGATGGCTTGTTAGCTTTGAATATTAATGCTCATCCTTGGTTAGGAGCTGGTGATTTCAATGCTGTTTTACATCAAAAAGACATAATTAATGGCATTGAGGTTAGTGATTATGAAACTAGAGAGTTTCAGCAGTTCCTTGTGGATAGAGAGGCTATTCCTTTGAAAAGCAAAGGGTCTTATTTCACCCGGTCTAATAAGGCTCATGATGGAAATAGGATATGGTCTAGAATTGATTGGGGTTTGGTTAACCAGCAGTGGGTGGATCAGTACAGTAATGTTAGAGCTGTTAAACAAGTCGTGTCGTGTCATTCTCGAGTTGGGTTGGCAATTAAATGGGTTGGGCACCCTTGACCCTAACCCTACCCGTTTAGTCAAAAGGGTTACACAACCCAACTCTAACTCGGCACGCCGGGTACCCGGCACAACCCGCCTAACCTGTTTAGGTCATGCACTTTTAACTTTTAAGAGTACTAATCTAGTTATCTCAATTCTCAAAGGCTCAAACCTTCAACAATTATGCCATAATCAAAGTTCAAAAGCTCCAATAGTCCTAAATAGTAACTTGTAGTCTAGTACTACTAGTAAGTAACTTAGTAGTTAGTAAGTAGTACTTAAATTAGTTTTACAAACCAAATAGCGAATTGTTGAAAGATAGCAATTAACAAACCAAATACATCAATAACAATTAGGCAATTAGAGTCCCAACTTCCAAATACATCAATATTAATTAATATAGTAGCAGTAGCAGCAAAGTCAAATGCTCGATTGTGTGCAGGTATTAGGTTGTATTTCAGTTTATTAGGCTGGTCGAGTCGTGCCAACCCGTGTACTTAAACGGGTTGAAGTCCTTGACCCATACTCGCTAGTGGCGTGTCGAGTTGGCGAGTCGTGCCAGTTTTTAACAGCTCTAAGTAATGTTGAGGGTTTTTATTTGCCTTCTTCTTTGTGTGATCATTGTCCTTTATTGTTTGAAGTATGCCAAGCTCCTCATGGAAAAGGGAAACCTAAAATTGTCTAGCTACTCATGGAGACTTTGTTAGCATTGTGCAGTAAGCTTGAGATGGTGAGTTCCATGGTAACCCTATGGTGAAGGTATGGAATAAACTCAAAAGGGTGAAGCAAGGGCTTAAACAATTGAACACTCAACATTTTCAGAATATTGAGCTTAAAACCCAGGATGCACAGGATACACTTTCTGAGGTTCAGCAGCAACTGAATTCTAATGTGCAGGATCCTAGTTTTTGCCAACAAGAACAGCAGGCTGTTACCAACTTGAGGAAATGGTTTAGCATCCAAGAGAGCATATACAAGCAAAAGTCTAGGATCAATTAGGTTAAGTTGGGTGTTAGTAATAACAAGTTCTTTTTTAACACTGTTAAGCAGCAACAGAGCAGGAACAAGATTGATTCTATATATACAGAACAAGGGGACTTGTTGCAAACTCTAGTTCAGGTTGACAATGAGTTTATTCAGTTTTATCAAAGGTTAATGGGATCAGCTGCTGCTTCTTTGCGTGGGATTGATGTCCCCATTGTGAGAGAGGGAAAACAGCTCAGTTCTAGGGCTTGCTCCCCTCTTCTTGCCTCTGTGTCCACTCATGAGATTGATGTTGCTATTGCTGGTATTGATGAGTCTAAGGCTCCTGGAATTGATGGGTTTAATAGTTGCTTCTTCCACAAAGCTTGGAATGTTGTTAAGCAGGATATTTTTATTTATGAAGCTGTTTGGCACTTTTTTGAGACAGGAACTATGGCTAAGCAGTGGAATTGTCCACTATTACCCTGGTTTCTAAAGTGTTGCAGCCTTCTTATGCTAAGGAGTTTAGGCCTATAGCTTGTTGCACAATGTATAAAATTATCTCAAAGATTTTGACTGCTAGGCTTGTTGAAGTAATTAGTGAAGTTATAGATGCCTCCCAAGCTGGGTTCATCCCAGGGAAGCATATTGGGGATAATATTTTGTTGGCTACTGAGTTGATTAGAGGCCATTCCCAGAAGCATGTTACTCCTAGATGCATGATCAAGATTGATCTTAGGAAAGCTTATGACTCAATTGAGTGGAGTTTCTTAAGTGATATGATGAGAGAGTTAGGGTTCCCTTGTAGGTTTATCCATTGGGTAATGGCATGTGTGACTTCAGTTTCTTTCACTCTTTTGTTGAATGGTGTTCCTTCTGTTCCTTTTGTTGCTAAGAAGGGGTTGAGGCAGGGAGATCCCATGTCTCCTTTCCTGTTTGCTATTTGCATGGAATATCTGTCAAGGTGTCTTGCTCAACTTCATAAGGTCCCTGATTTCAATTTTCATCCTAAATGTGAGAAGTTGGGTTTAACCCATTTAATGTTTGCTGATGACTTGCTCATGTTTGCTAGAGTTGATAGTGGTTCCTTGAGGTTGTTAATGCAATCTTTTGCAGAGTTTTCTCAGGCTTCTGGATTGGCTGCTAATCTTGATAAGAGTGAAATTTACGTTGGTGGGGTGACTAATGACATCAAAAGCCAACTGGTGAGCATGTTAGGTATTCCTATGGGGTCTATTCCTTTTAAATACTTAGGGGTTCCTCTATCTTCAAAGAAGCTTTCTGTAGCTCAATGTAGGTCTCTTATTGATAAAGTGACCGCTAGAATTCAAGGTTGGAATGCTAAGCATCTCTCTTATGCAGGCAGGCTTCAGTTGGTAAAGAGTGTTTTATTTGGCATTCAGAGCTATTGGGCTCAGATTTTCATTCTTCCTAAGAAGGTGGTTAGGGACATTGAAGCTAGGTTTAGAGCCTACCTTTGGTCTGGTGTGGCTATTCCTACTTGAAAGAATCCTGTTGCCTGGCAACAGGTTTGTCTTCCCAAGGTGAGTGGAGGTTGGAATGTTTTGTCATTAGGTGAATGGAATACAGCAGCCATTACTAAACTTCTCTGGGATTTAGCCCATGTTGATACCTTATGGGTTAAATGGGTGCATGACTAATTGTCTATTATTTCAAGAGATTTCAGTGTTGGGATGTCCCAATTCCTAATAATTGTTCTTGGGTTTTAAAGAAAATCCTTAAGTGTAGAGCTGTTATTGATGCAGTAGGAGGTTGGGAGGCAGTTGAACATCAAGGCAGAATGCATACTCAAAAACTGTATAGGAAACTCCTTCCTGATGTTCCTAAGGTCCATTGGAGGAAAATCATTTGTAACAATCCTGCCACTCCTAGTAGTATTTTTATTACTTGGTTAGCATTGCACAATAGACTTATGACTAAGGACAGAATCCAAGTGTGGTTCCGAGGCTGTAGTACATTGTGTCCTTTGTGCAATAATGTGCCAGAATCTGTGAATCATCTCCTTTTCCAATGTCAGTATTCTGCAGCTGTTTGGAGCAAGGCTTTGGCAATTATGCAGAAAAACAGGCTGCCACAACAGGTTCTGCAGGGAGGTTGAGGCAGTTAAGAAGGCTAGCAGAAGAAGATCTGTCAGGCAGAAGTTATGGCTTATGCTGTTCACTGAGTGTTTGTATGGCATTTGGCTGCAAAGAAACTCAATGGTTTTTACTAATAGCAGGAAAGATGTAGATACTGTTTTGTTTAGAGTTTCTTTTAGATGTACTGATGTTGAACATCAATTTGTATAGAGATGCCTAGTTTCCTTTGTTGCTGCAAATGATAGTTGGCTTTGAGGAGTACCCTTCATAGAAGGTGCCTCCTCTTAGCCTTTTGATGCTTAAAGCAACTTTGGAGTTTTGTTTTGGTTGTTTGGCTTTGAGCTATTGGTGTTTGTATGGCTTTCTTTGTTCTTGGTAATGAAATTCTTTTATTTACAAAAATAATAATTGTAACGTTATAACCCTTCGTTTAATTATGCTCACTATAGATAATAAACATATCAACCCTTAAAGTGTTGTACAATCAAACATACCTAAAAGTACACATATCAATGTACAAACAATAAAGTTCATATCAATACAATCAAATAAGAACAACACTGACATTGCAAAAACAACAAACATCTCCATTCTCCGATATAATTGAAAGTAGACTAATATATTGGGAAATATGAACAATACAACCCAAAATCAGTTAAGAGTGTATTACCTTCCGATCAACTCGATCAAAGCCTCACACAATGCTGTGCAATTCAAATCAAACGATGGAAAACAGGAATTTCATTTGACAATAAAGGGTCTGATGATGTAAGCAACTTGGATTCTATTGAACAATTTCTTTTTTTTGTATCTTTATTTTTTATGAAAGGCTTAGTGCCATATAGAGTGTATTGTTTTAATGGAAATCACAATGTAGAATAGACTGCAGAAGAACCACATTGGAAACAAAAAGATAAAGAGGCTACATCCTAAACTGACCAAAATAATAAAATAATTAGGGTATATGAGTATTTAGAGCCTCTCATAAAAATGTATGTCTTATTGGAAAGAATTATGGAAGATCTCAGGGAGCTCCGGTGTGAAGAGTGGGATCACGGAACTCAAAATGACTTGGTTTGAAGATGTTAGAAATGCCATGAAGCTTTTGGATTTACGGGAGAGTAAGGTTCTCGATCGTAGGGATGCAAGAGAAAGATTTATGTGGATGACCACATGGATTGATTAATTTTGGTTCGTGTAGCCGACTCCAATTAGGGACTAAGGCTTTGATTGATTGATTTCATCTATAAAACAAAATTTTATGTTAATAATTGAAGAATATTGATCTTTTCATTAATAATTACAAAAGGTCTTCTTTTTCTTTTTGGTACACAAAAGCTTGATTTTTGATTGAAAATTCAAATATTCATGAAACCTTAATTTTATCATTTAGGCCCTGTTCTTCTCAACTTATTTTTGCTGATCTGAACTTATTTTTAGTGATCTAAACTTATTTTTGCTGAACTGAACTTATTTTTACTTATCTGAACTTATTTTTGACTGAACTTATTTTTGCTGAACTCATTAACAATTTATTAAGGATTGAAACTGATTTTTGCTGAACTGAACTTATTTTTGCTGAACTTGAACTTATTTTTGCTGAACTTGAACTTATTTTTGCTGATCTGAACTTATTTTTGGTGAACTGAACTTATTTTTGCTGAAAATAAGTAAAAATAAGACGAGTAGAACAGGGCCTTAGTCAAAACATAAAGCAAAACCTCTCAAAGCATTGGGTATTACAATTAACATTCATACAACAATCAGGGATGTTTAATGTAGGTTATAATTTACTGTGAATAAACGAGAATAGTAAGGCTAAACTATAATTAATTGACAGTCCTGTTTACAAGCGCGGCGTTGCTGTATTGGTTGGTCTTTTGAGAAGATAACTGCATTGGTTGCCATGGGTACCATGAATTGCTTAACTTCCTCACCAGCAGCCAAGAATTTTGTTAAGTTAAATCCAATCCTGCTAAAGCTATTTTGTTTGGACATGTCATACCCTGGAAGTGTTAAGGATAAGTTGGTCACTTCTGATGGTTTCTAGCAATTCTTTCCTAGAACAACCATCAAATGCCACACCTAATAGACTAAAGAGTCATCTAGCATGTGTTAAAGTTCAGACTTGTGTTGAGTTTTTGTAGATGGTGTTTGATGGTTCTTGCGCAATGAATTCTGTAGTACTTTTAATGCCTGAAAAAGGAAATAGGAATCGAAAGGGTTTATTTTTCCTTCAATGTTCTGCTTGCAGATTTCATCTGCTTTCTTTTTCTCTATCAAAAGCTATTCATGTACTCTTGTTGGCTGCTGCAAAATAAGCAAAACACCGCAAGAGATAATTATTTTGGTTGCATTTCCCGTATTGAAGATGTACTTAATTACTTATCCAAACTTCTTATACAAAAATAAGTTAAATATCAGAATCAATTATAACTTGATATTAATATTAACTAATGTGAATTAAAGCATAAAATTAGAATCGAACGACATTGGAAAGACCAAACGAAGGAATTATGTATACATGTTGCTGTGTGCTTGTGTACTTCTGAAAATATATGTCATTTCTTAGCCTTTTTGTTTTTTTCATTTCTATTATTATTATTATTATTGTTGTTGTTGTTGTTGTTGTTGTTGTTATTATTATTATTATTATTATTATTTATACATATTTGCTGCAGGTACGTTATTATGATAGGTTGTCACCTCTAGAGCCATTAAAAGTGCCTCTAGGCTCATATTCGAATGTTAGGAAAGGGGATTGCATTGTTACGTTTTCACGTCGTAAAATATACAATTTCAAGGTAAGCTATTAGTTCAATTCTTTATTATGCATTTGAGTTACTCTCTTCATAGTTTGCTATTCTTTTTTTTTGTTTCTTGTAAACTTTATTATTTTACTGCTCAAGGAATCCAACTGTAAGTCTTATTTGTTTGAAGTAAGATTAATTACTAATCTTTGCTGCTTAATATGGTTATACACTTCTACAGTTCTACCCTTTAATCCTCGTTTTAAATTGTACAGAGAGAGTTGCTGAAACCTTTAAAAAGTTGAATAATGTGCAAAAGTCTTTAGACTGTAAACTCATTTTTTAGTTGAAACCACACCCTCCTCCACTTCTCTTGCTGCCTTCCTACCTATCCTATAACTATTTTTACTGCTAGGGGCGTGCCTTTTCAGATACTGGATAATTTCTGATGAAAAAATTCCAATATCCAGATTTTCTGAACCTTTTTTTTGGGATCCGGATCTCGTCTGAAAAAGTCAGACTTCTGAAATTTTGGATATTTGGTTTTTTGGATTTCTGAATCTGAAAATAATATTTACCATTTAAGCAAAGATCCAACTTGTAATGCATCATTCCTGCAATAAAATTGAAACTGAGTTCAGAATTAACTAACTACCAAGTAAAATATCAAGAAGTAATCAACTTATTCACAAGTCACAACCACGGACCAATTGTCATATAATCGAACTTATTCCCAAGTTAACCCGTTTCCAAATATATTCGAATTAACAAAAATATAAAATACAAGTTCAGAAAATTAACCCCATTTCTAAGTATTTGAACTCAATTTGTTCAAACAGAGTTTTATATTTGTGAGAATGTTTGGTGAAATGCTTAAAAAGCTAATGGTGTATGTAAAGTATTTGGTTTGTATTAAGGTGTTGTTTAGATAAAGGTGTATTTCCTTAAAAAATTAATTTCCTAGGAAATTTCTTTGAGGGGTTGTGTTTGGCTATTAGAGGAAAAGAGTGATTTTTTAGGAAATAACATTTTCAACGGGAAGTAATTTCCTATGTTCCATGGGAAATAACTCACCCACTTGGTGGGTATAATGTCCCAAGCCATTCTTTTTTTGAAATTACAATTATATCCTTGAAATGATTTCCCTTGGCGATTATAATTTCCCATGCCATCTTTTTTTTTTTTGAAATTACAATTTTATCTTTTAAATAATTCCCCAATCACAATATTTAAGGTAAAAATAATTAACTAGCATGGGTAATATTGTAATATGCTAGGAACACTAGATAAGAATTGAGGAATTACTCCCTAGGAATTACAAATTCCTATGGTGACAAACAAACAATAGGTGGTTTTTTCTCACCATCTACAACTTTAAAAACCTTGACAGGAGGGGCCACAACCTTTAGAGCATTCACAACGTTCCTCCAAAAAGTGGCTAATTTCTTTCCACTAGAGAAGTTTATTGATCTAGAGAAGGCTTATGACAAAGTGCCAAGAGATGTTCTTTGGTGGGCAATGATAAAGAAAGGTATACCACGACTGGTTAAGGACATGTATCGGGAGGTGTCCACAAATGTTAGGACTTGTGGCGGGTTGACTAAAGACTTATTTATAACAATTGGGTTGCACCAAGGGTCAGCGTTAAGCCCTTTTCTTTTTGCAATAGTTATAGATGAAGTAACAAGGTCAATCCAAGAGGAGGTACCATGGTGTATGTTGTTTGCAAATGATATCGTATTGGTGGATGAAACTAAAGAGGGGGTTAATGCCAAATTAGAGCAATGGAGACAAAGGTTGGAGTCCAGAGGGTTTAAGCTAAGTCGGAGTAAGACGAAATATATGGAATGTCGCTTTGGGACTCAGAGGGGGGTAAGTGATGCAGTGGTAAGGTTGGATGGAAAAGCCCTAGATATGGGGGAATGTTTTAAATATCTCGGGTCATTTATCCAAAAGAATGGTAATATTGACCAAGATGTGACTCATAGGATTAAATCTGGGTGGCTTAAATGGAGAGCAGCTACGGGAGTGTTATGTGACAAAAACATCCCGTTAAAGTTGAAGGGGAAATTCTACCGGACTGCCATAAGACCAGTGTTGCTCTATGGTACAGAATGTTGGGCTTACAAGAAGGAGCACATTCAAAAAATAGGAGTTACGGAGATGCGGATGCTGAGATGGATGTGCGAGAATACTCTAAGGGATAGAATAAGAAATGAAGTAATACGTCGAAAAGTTGGGATTGCAGACATAGCAAGCAAATTAAAGGAGAATCGTTTGCGTTGGTTTGGACATGTGAGACGAAGATTTGAGGGAGCCCAAGTGCGACGAGTGGAAGGGTGGGATCATGGAAATCTCAAACGAGGTAGGGGAAGACCGAAAATGACTTGGTGGGAAGGGGTTAGAAGCTTTTAGATTTGCAAGAGAATGAGGTTCTTGATCGCAGGCGATGGAGGAGGAAAATTTATGTGGATGACCACATGGAATGATTAATTTTGGTTCATGTAGCCGACCCCAATTTTTTGGGATTAAGGCTGTGATTGATTAATTGATTTTCCTTTGACCATTTTGAGGCATTCCACTCTTTGGAAGTCACCATTTTCCTCAAATTGCTCCTTTGTTTATGATATTGTGCAAGATTGAAAAGGAAGTAGCAAATCTAGTCACCGCAGGTATATGCAAATTTATTAGATTGGTGAACCTTCTCATCATATACAAAAGAGGGACGCGGGTATATATGTACTCATTTATAAACATACACTGCCTTAGGGCATTCTTGGTTGAAGGAAAATTGCTAATATCCTCCAACATAAGATCAATGCAATGTGTTGCACATGGTGTCCAATAGAGATGCGGTCTCTTGGCCTCAAGTAGTCTTCCTAAAGAAATAAGAAAGTATTAGTTAGGTTTAACTTTCAAATGAAAACTTGGTGGTTCAAACTTTCAATGAAACAATAAATTGAGAAACTTTTGTTCTTAGCTTTAACGTAGTTAGAGGCATTATCCGTCACTACTTGAATCATGTTTTGCTCTCGAATCTCGTCTACTATGTCATTAAGCATTTGAAACAATAAAATGGCATCCTTGGTAATTTCAGAGACATCCATAGATTTGGTGAATACGGATCCCTTTGGACAGTAGACAAGAAAGTTAACATAGTCTTTGCTGGCAACCGAACCATGCCATCCATTGGTTAAAATTGAATTGATTTTATTTGCCCACTCAACCTAATATTTTTCAATTATTGTTTGAGTTTCTTCCACCTCATTTTTGGGAAGAGGAACCCTTAACTCGTCAACAGTTGGTGGTTTCATGATTAGACCATAAGAACCAATTGCATTGATCATTTCTTTAAAGCTTGGATATGGAGCCGCATTAAATGCAAGACCCGCATCATAGAACTATTGAGCAATTTTCTTACAGGCATTGCTCCTTAGATTCTTGTCCGCAATCTCACGAGTGACATTCTTTCCTTTCACTTGTCCTTTAGGTTTGGGAGTGACATGCAAATTTATGGCCAACGGACCTTTTTGTCTTGGTCTTTTAGGAGCACTCTCACTCCTTTGATCTGTTATCTCAACGTCATCATCTCCTTTATCACAAAGTCCCACAACATCAACATGAGGCGATGACATCATTTGGGTCTCCAATTTAGATTTTGCTTTTTTATCTATAAACTCTTTAATTTCAACCCTAACATGCTCAAGACAACTAAATTACTTAGTCACATTCCTATACCCTCCTACCATGTGACATTTAAGCACGATAAGCCCTTCCTTTGGTTACTTTGTTACAAAATTTACATTTCCAATTATATTTGTTTATCGAATTAATTGTTGCTTATATTCTTGCCGGGTCCAATGGGTCCGCTGATCCCATTGAAGCCGTAAAATCCATTTATTGCATCATATATACCAAATTAATCGCAAATTTAGTACAATAAGTACAGTAAAACCTGGTCTGTTTTCATAATTTCATTGCATGTAATTACCATATTATAAAAGCTTGTATTCATGTAAGTCACTAAAAGACTTAAAAGTCTAAAATAAGATAAAAACAAGTGAAGAAAATGTAGCACAAGAAAAACAGAAAAAAAAAAAAAAAAAAAAAAAAAAAAAAACAAAAACAGAGAACAAATCTGAATATAAAAAGTGATGCAAAAGAAAAAAACAGCAAAAAATGGTGTAAAAAAAACAGAACAAAAAACAAGAGGAAAGAAAGGAGAAAAACAGAAAAAAATACTACGTAGAAGAAAAAACAGAAAAAAACGAGGAAAAAAAAAGGATAAAAATTAGAGGAATACAGAAGAAAGAAAAAACAGAAAAAAAAGAAAAAAGGAGAAAAAACAAATGAAAACATAGAAGAAAAAAAATAGAAGAAAACATATCGCGACACATATTCTTAACAAAGTCAATATCCTTCGTGGGATACCTTTCTTCAACATTGCCCTCCAAAGTACATCTCTTGGAACCTTGTCATACATTTTCTCTAGATCAATGAAAACCATATGGAGGTCCTTCTTCCTCACCCTATAAAACTCCATCAATTGTCTTAACAAATGAATTGCATCCATAGTGGATCTCCCAAGCATAAAACCGAATTGTTTTTCCGAGAAGCTTGCCCATGCCCTTAATCCGTGTTCTATCACCCTTTCCGACAACTTCATACTGTAGCTCATAAGCTTGATTCCTTGATAGTTAGAACAATCTTGAGCATCTCCTTTGTTCTTATAAAAAGGAACACAAGGTGCTCTTATGCCAATCCTGTGGGATACTCGAAGTCATCCAAACCTTGCTAAACAAACTTGTTAGCCAATCAATACCAACCTTACCCGGACATCTCAACACCTCCGCCGATATACTTAGATTTCATCTTCTTCAGTGCAGTCTCCACCTCTACCCTCGTAATCCTCTGCACATACTCCGTGCTGTGTATTCAAAATCGTGTTTTTGGTGATAACCCCTTGACTGCCATTAAACAATTCATCGAAGTACCATGCCACCCCTCTTTGATGTCCTCATTTTGAATCAAAACCTTGTGGTTCTTATCTTTGTCACACTTTACCATGCCAATAGCCTTCCTCGCCGAGCCTTCGTTTTGCCATCGTATAAATTTTTTTTCTCCTGTATAGTCTACCTTTCATAGATCTCCAGATAAGCCTTTTTCTTTTGCTTACCATAGACCTCCTAATTAGCTTTGCTTTACATAAAGAAAAGACATAAAATGAAAGAAATTAGGAGGAAATTGTCATCACCTGATTATTCTTATCAGATTACCTAGCTAACCTCATATATGAATAGCAAGGGTCGAAAAGCACTAGGGCTTGTTCAAAATGCTAACTTAAAGCAACTTCGACTAACTCTAGAAGAATGTACACACACACACACACACATATGTATATGTATATATATATGTATGTGTATATATGTATAGCTGTATATGTATACATATGCATACATATGTATAAATATCTGATATACATGTATGCATACACACACACACACACGCAAGGGTGGATCCACGGTGGGGCACGTGCCCCACCTTAGCCAAGAAGTTCGTTATATACATATCGGCACAATAAAGAATCAATTGTGCATCCATGACACAATGGTTAGAAGCTTACTTAGTTTGGTATTGGGTCAAAGGGTTCAATTCTTGGAAGAAGCAATATATTTTTTTGACTTTTTCAAGTTTAATCTACACAAGTACACAACTAAGTATTTTGTAATACTTTCCCAATTCTCATTGTGCATCGTTTATTGTGCTCTATCCCAAATAAAACACTTCCAAAGCCCTTAATTAATTGATATCTTTTTCTTTTTCCCAAAATTTGATAGTGCAACAAAAAATAATATAAAAAAAAAATTAAAGAGACATTTATTGTACTTTTTTGTTTTTTCAATCTGAACTGTTTTTTTTTATTTATTTACTGAGTATTTTTTTTTTTTTGGTTTCAATTTTGTTTTGTTTTAATTATTTTTTAACTTAAAATAATAAGTTAAATTTTTAATATAAAGTAGTATAATTTTAGAGTTTCAATTAGGATTTAGTTATGTGATATTTTTTAAGAAATTAATATAAATTACTAAATTTGTACTATGTATAAACTTGTAGTCTAAATTTGAGTGCTTAATGTAATTTTATTTTGTGTAATTTTTTTTAAAAAAAAGGTAATAAAAAAACCAAAAGCATGACAAGTTTTTTTCTCAAATAAGCTACTCGTAGCATGGATTAAATTGTTAACCAATATAAAAATGGGAAAACTCGTAGAGAACAATCCGAGACTTCGAGTAATAGTTTTAAAGTATCCAATTTTTGAATGTAATTTGACATACATCATGTGTGACATTATTGTATTTTTTATTATGAGTTATGTGTTATTAACCGTAGTTTTTTTATTTTTATTTGGTATTATCTATGCGGTAGTTTATACCCTGCTATTTTCTGGCTGTGTCCACTAATTGTCAAATTCCTGGATCCACCCCTTATATATAAGATGGGGATCCAAAACCACCTAGTCAATTAATGATCATGAAAAAACTAAGGTTGGAGTTTTGAAAAAGGTCTAGCTTGGTTGAGCTAGGGTTCCACTGAGAGGGTTGAACAGGAATAGTACTATTGCCCTGTCAAAGTGAATATAGGACATTGCTCATGTCGGAGATCAACCAATCAAGCCAACTCTACGTCCCTCTCGAGCCTTTTCACTTCCACCACGTTACTTCATTTGGTTCCCTCTATTTCGCTTAAAGCCAATTGCTATTCAATTGAGCTAGTGTACCCCTTGAGCCTCTTCATTTATTTTTTCATGACTTTATTTGGCTCTCTTCACTTCCCTCAAAGCCTTTAATAACCTCCCCTAACTATGGGAAAGCTTCCGCTTAGCCTACAAAAATCAGCAAAGAATAAGGAACGATCAAAATCACAATTATCTTTAAGAAGAGTGTCGGACATCAAACAAAACGAAAGTAAAAAAGTGAAAGAAAGAAAGAAAAAGGAAAAAAAGCACGGAAGTAATCAAGCAAAGCTAACCGATATAGTCTGTCTACTTAAATCAATCTTATTTGGCTTAGTAGTTGATTTTGGATCTGCTGTAGGGTTCAGGTCCAATGATTATATTTGTTTCTTGTCTGTTCAGGTTTTGTTTGTGGCTGCTTGTTTCTTTGTTGTGACTAGGTATTTGAGAAATGTTATTTTTTGACTGATTGAAGTCATTGAACCTTTTTAGTGTTTGCTACTCTTTGTAGTATTTTATCTAGCTAGATTGTCTTCTGTTCTCAGAGAAAAATAGAAGGTGAAGGAAAGCATCTTTGCTCTGTAGTGTATGGTTCACTCCCCCCAGAAACCAGGACAAGACAGGTATTTACATGGTCTTCTACCTACTTCCCCTCAATCTGCAAATTATTTGTTTCTGCAATTTGCTTGTGTTGTTGCCCTTGTTGGGTTCTAGAAAAAGCTGTAGGAGTGCAGGGAATTGGCACTGTGATTCCCTGGAGAAGTCTGTGCATGTCCTGTATAGACAAAGATTATGAATAACCACACCCTGAATTGGATTTGGGATCTTTTATTTTGTAAGATTTACGCAGTATTATTAACAATATAGTTTTGTACAGGATATAGTTTAGACGATGAGTTAATAATGTATTTATGTATGGGAAAAAGTTCAGACCATGAATTATCAATAATCAATTGAAATATTGTTTCATCATTGAAGTTTGACCATTACTTATATTATTAAGGGATTCAAAACTGTCTACATATTGGTTTCAAAACAATGGTAGGGGATAGTCTGTCTTTATTTTTTATTTTTATTTTTTTTGGTTTTATTAATCTTTTATCCAAAAAAAAAAAGTTAATAATAATAAGACTAAATTGTTATAAAAAAGCTTTTCAAAGTATGTTTTTTGTAAAAAAACAACCTTTTAAAAGTTTTTTGGTAAACAACCTTAATGTAAAATATTTGACAACCTAATGCTTCTAATTCCCTTGGTTAGCCTGTAATCCTTCTAATTATCCTGTGAGTCTTAGTTAAGACATTTCTTTTAATTCTTCTTTAATTTCTCCCTCGAAAAAAATAATAAATAAATAGATTAAATTCTTCTTCCATCTCTTCTAATTATCGTTAGTTACTCTTTAATTCTTCTTCTAATTGAGTGAACAGGAGGCTAATTGAGTAAATTAAGGTAATTAAGTTGTATTTTAAAAGTAAAAAAATAAAAAATTTAGGTTTTTGTTTACAAAAGAACAAAAGGTTGTTTCTTACAAGATATATTTTAAAGGTTGTTTTTGACAATATTTCTTAATAATAATAATAATGATATCATGAACTATTTTTAGCATACCTACATTCTTGTCACATCGAGTTTCTTCCTTTCCCATCTAAATATTATCGTCCTTCAAATGCATTTGACTTATCAGTGTTTCTTTAAACATACATATATGGCTATCATATAAAGATCTTTAGACATCTTAGTGATGGGAAGTGCTGATTTTATTACAGATGAAATATATTCTTCTGGGTGTCACTTTTGTAAATAAATTGTTTTACTCTTAAGTCTTAACATTACCTTTTGCTTAGAAATGCAGGCTACTATGTTCAATGATGCTACCAGTGAGTTTGATGTTCTTGTAGCCAGTGATGCAATCGGAATGGGTCTCAATTTAAATATTTCCAGAATAATATTTTCCTCACTGAAAAAGTTTGATGGTCGGGAAATGCGTGATCTGACTGTCCCAGAGATTAAGCAAATAGCAGGTTTGAGCAGAACTTTGTGCTTGCGTATTTTTTGCAATGAGGTTTTGGGGAGTTGGGGAGATTGCACTGCCAAAATCATCCGAAGTGTGAACTGTAATGCACGATTGTTTATTATAAACCAGGTTTTTATTTTGTTCCTTTTATTTTAGATGCAAAGATCCTATTGGATGGGTCTAGCCGGAGGCTTAATTGTGGCATTGGGAATCCTTTTGTACCCCATGGGTTAATGTGCATGAGATGTTTCCTAAGTCATAAGTTGTCACTCTCAGATCTATTCAATGACACCAATTGTTTCTGGTTCAGTTTCTTCATGTTTGAGTTAACTTATGGTTTATTGGCTTATAACCCTCTCCTTCCAATTCTCCATGTTTAGCTTCTCACTTTGTCATCTATGAATCTTAATTTAGGCATTACTTTTTATTGGCATTACTTTTTTTTTTGGGCTTTTCTAAGCTATGCCCCTGTGGTTTTTAATTTTCTAAGGTGTGCCCTAAACATTTTTTTTTCTTACCTATACCCCTAAACTTATTGTTTTTAATTAGCTATTCCCACTATGTTATCTATTCCATTAACTACTCATGGGCATGTCTTCTTCTTCTTCCTCCTCCTTGCATCTGTTTTCACAAATCCCCTATAATCACCATCACATTATCCTACCCCACCTTCCACCCCAAAACCCGGCGCCACCCACAAAAAGCCCCCCCAAACTCAAGTCATTTAATCAACTTAATAATGGATCCCAATCCTACCATACATAATTTCACACCTCCTTTAATCTCTCCTTCCTACGACACCGAACAACCCTTTTACTCACCTCATCGTCACCCTTCGAGGACCCCATAATCGACACTATGCCCTATCTCAAAGACCCCAAAGTCATGTCCTCTATGACTGAAGCCCCCCAAACTCCATGGAATCCTACTCCATACCCTTGAAGTTTGACGCCTTCAAGTAGTTCGACGGAAATTATTGGAAATCCCTCTTTGATTCTCGCATTAGCAAGATAAAGTGAACAACAACAAAATTTAGGAAATTTAAAAGCCTTAAATTATTAATAGCGCTAAGAATTTCCATAGGCTATATTTGCACTTATTTTATCATTTGTATGTTGATGATCATCAATAATTTAGTGATATTATATGCAGTTAAGGAATAAAAGAGAAAACTGAAGGCAAAAAGAAACACACCAACTGTTTAATCTCTCTATGTTATAGTGTTTGGTGTGGATGAGGAAGACTAAGAAGAAGGGTGATGAAGTTGAGATTGACATTTGAGGAGGAAGAGGGTATATGAGGAGAGAGAAGGGATGGTAACTAACTTCATTTTGGAATAATAACTACAAAAGGTACTGCTAATTAAAATGGATAAGTTTAGGGGTATAGGTGAGGAAAAAAAAATTTAGGACACACCTTAGAAAACTGAAAACCGCAGGGACATAGCTTAGAAAAATCCTTTATTTTTAAATTCATAAAGCTATGAGGTTAAGGTGTCTTATGAAGCAATATAGTTCTTATTTTCCTGTTGCAGAATGCTTCTTCTTTTTATTTTTTTTCTGGGTATCCCTCAGTAATGTATTCGTTATGCACTTATGCTAGCACTTTATATTAGAGTAGTTCATTAAATGTTTCGGATAGTTATGTAATTAATCATGTCAAATTAACTTAGATTGGAAGCAAATACTATTCGTTTCTTTTTCCATAACTTTTTTGGTTGGAATGCCAAATTTTAGATGCCTGAGATGATCCATGGTTCTTGTAGGGAGAGCTGGTAGATATGGTTCCATGTACCCTGTCGGTGAAGTGACATGTCTTGATGGTGAAGATCTACCGCTACTTCACGCATCACTAAACTCTCTGTCCCCAGAGCTAGAGGTGATATAGTGAAACTGCTGCAGCAATTAATAAACGTCATTTATTGATTTGACTTCTGTTCTGTGTAGCCCTTGCAAAATACTTTGTACATGACACAAAAATCTAAACAAAATCTTTCCGTCACAAGTATTTTGCCCTTTCTATTTCTAACTTTTCCATGGGTATCTTTTATGCTTTGCAGCAAGCTGGACTGTTTCCAAGCTATGATCTCTTGTCCATGTATTCAAAAGCAAATCCGCAAGATGGATTGTATCAGATATTGGTAAGCTTTCCGGCTGTGCTCTTTTTTATTTTTTTCTCTTAGAATGACTGAAAGCACATAGCTATCCCTTTGTCAGAAAACCCCTCATCTTTTTTCTTTTTTTTTTTTTGTGAATTTTCTATAAAAGATTAAAGAACTATTAAACAACAACTACAACGCTTTGGTCCAAAATAAGCTGTGGTCGACATGAATCAATAAGAAGAATCGCATAAGTCATGTACAATTTAAGGATAACCGAAATTGGCAAAGTTTGCTAAAACAACATGAACCGTAGCTTGAGTTCACGAAACTACATCATCCTAGCTAATTTACTAAGATAGCACAGACAAACTTGGGATGCAAGTGCATCAATCAGCACAAAGTACTTTATTTGGCACCAAGCAACCAAAACTTTAGGGTTAAGTGCAACTCACATAGGCATAGTTTACATCAAAAAAAAGTATGTTGCCTGACCCACTCATACCTTAAAGTTTGTGCTTCCATAGCTATCCCTTTGTCAGAAAACCACTCATCTTTTTTCTTTTTCTTTTTGTGAATTTTCTATAAAAGATTAAAGAACTATTAAACAACAACTACAACGCTTTGGTCCAAAATAAGCTGTGGTCGACATGAATCAATAAGAAGAATCGCATAAGTCATGTACAATTTAAGGATAACCGAAATTGGCAAAGTTTGCTGAAACAACATGAACCGTAGCTTGAGTTCACGAAACTACATCATCCTAGCTAATTTACTAAGATAGCACAGACAAACTTGGGATGCAAGTGCATCAATCAGCACAAAGTACTTTATTTGGCACCAAGCAACCAAAACTTTAGGGTTAAGTGCAACTCACATAGGCATAGTTTACATAAAAAAAAAGTATGTTGCCTGACCCACTCATACCTTAAAGTTTGTGCTGCCATAGCTATCCCTTTGTCAGAAAACCCCTCATCTTTTTTCTTTTTTTTTTTTTTGTGAATTTTCTATAAAAGATTAAAGAACTATTAAACAACAGCTACAACGCTTTGGTCCAAAATAAGCTGTGGTCGACATGAATCAATAAGAAGAATCGCAAAAGTCATGTACAATTTAAGGATAACCGAAATTGACAAAGTTTGCTAAAACAACATGAACCGTAGCTTGAGTTCACGAAACTACATCATCCTAGCTAATTTACTAAGATAGCACAGACAAACTTGGGATGCAAGTGCATCAATCAGCACAAAGTACTTTATTTGGCACCAAGCAACCAAAACTTTAGGGTTAAGTGCAACTCACATAGGCATAATTTACATCAAAATAAAGTATGTTGCCTGACCCACTCATACCTTAAAGTTTGTGCTGCCATAGCAAATTAGCCTAGTTGGTGTTATTTTGTGCACGTGAGCCACAGGTTGTGCTATTTTAGTCAATTTTGCCATATTAATATTGAAAAATCAAGATTGTTGCATTTGACCCAAAAAAATGTAGCCTATTTTCAAGACAAACTTTCGTTGGACCTAAGCCTTCGTCAATTTCAGAGAGTTACTTCTTCCAAAGCTCAAATGCTATAGTAATTGGAGATGAATTTAGTACGAAAAATTAAAATTTGAATTAAAATATGATAAAGTCATAATTTAAGATTGAAACTTAACATATAATCGAAATTAAAGACTGATCACATAAAGTTCAAATTTTGCAAAAAAAAAAAAAAAGAAAAAAAAAACCTAGTTAAGCTTGTTGTTGCTATTGTCTAAGCTCCATTTTTCTCTTTGCATAAAGAAACAATTCGCCCATTTGCCTTAATTGTTGCCTTTTGACTTTTTAATTGCATCAACGGCTTTTTGAGGGATAGATCTGAGAGAAAGAAAATGGTTACGAAAGAAAAGAGTTATGAAGAATACAGAAGTTCGGTTGAGGCTCAAAATATATGAATGCTATAGATGACACACAAAAAATATGGGTGCCGTTGATGAGGTCCGTGAGACTTAAGATATTGAGGAAACATAATTATGGTATGAAAGGAAATGGTCGTTAGCTTTTTGCAGTTCAAGTAGCAGAAGGTGGCAAGTAACTTTTGACACTTCAAAGAATATTCGTTTAATGCATGGATTATTAAATAAATAAAAATCAAAAGCTAGATTATCAAATTGTGATTTCAAAAAAGGTTTTTCTAATATTCATATCCCTAAAACATGTCTAGCCGACCAAAATTATATTGTGCTTAAGGATTGATTGTTCTTGTTGTCATAAATATATTATAAGCAACCCATATAATTTCAATTAGTTTTTTTTGTCACTTATTTTTATTTTGATGTTTCCAACTTCCATGTATTTCATGTAGTCGAACTCAGTCAATCAATCAAACTGAGCCTTAATCCCAAAAATTGGGGTCGGCTACATGAACCCAAAAATCATTGCATGTGGTCATAAACATAAAATTTCCTCCTCCATCCCCTGTGATCAAGGACCTCATTCTCTTGTAAATCCAAAAGCTTCATATCCTTTCTAACCCCTTCCCACTAAGTCATTTTCGGTCTCCCCTTACCTCGTTTGAAACCTCCATGATCCAACCCTTCCACTCGTCGCACCGGGGCTCCCTCATGTCTCCGTCTCACATGTCCAAACCAACGCAAGCGATTTTCCCTTAATTTGCTTGCAATGTCTGCGACACCAACTTTTCGACGTATGACTATGTTCCTGATTCTATTCCTTAGTGTTCCTGCACATCCATCTCAACATCCGCATCTCCGTAACTCCTACTTTTTGAATGTGCTCCTTCTTGTAAGCCCAACATTCTGAACTGTAGAGCAACACTAGTCTTATGGCACTCCTATAGAATTTTCCCTTCAACTTTAATGGGATGTTTTTGTCACATAACACTCCCGTGGCCGCTCTCCATTTAAGCCACCCAGATTTAATCCTATGTGTCACATCTTGTTCAATATTACCATTTCTTTGGATAAATGAACCGAGATATTTAAAACATTCCAGCATATCTAGGACTTTTCCGTCCAACCTCACCCCCGCATCACTTACCCCCCTCTGAGTCCCAAACCGACATTCCATATATTTCGTCTTACTCCGACTTAGCATAAACCCTCTAGACTCCAACCTTTGTCTCCATTGCTCTTATTTGGCATTAACCCCCTCTTTAGTTCCATCCACTAATACAATATCGTCCGCAAACAACATGCACCATGGTAGTTCATTGCCCAACATTATGACATGAACCAAAATGTAGTCAAACTCAATATCTAACTAATATTAAATTGTCATGGGTGGACCATGTTTTGGTAACTATTCAATCAATCAATCAATCCTTTAGTCCCATGATTGTGGTCAACTACATGGAGCAAAATTGATCATTCAATGTGGACATCCTCATAAATTTTCCTACTCCATCTCCTGCGATAGAGAGCCTTGTTTTCCAGTAAATCTAAAAGCTTCTTACCTTTTCTAACACCTTTCAACCAAGTCATTTTTGGTCTTCCCCTACCTCAATTGGGATCTCCTTGATCCCTCTCTTCCACTGTTTGCGTCGGTGCTCCATGAGGTCTCCGTCTCACATGTCCAAACCAACGCAAGTGGTTTTCCCTTAGTTTACTTGCAAGGTATGCGATACCAACTTTCCTGCAGATGACTTCATTATGATTCTATACCTTAGTGTTCCCACTCATCCATCTCAACATCCGCATCTTCTTAACCCCTACCTCTTGAATGTGCTCCTTCTTATAAGCCCAACATTTTGTACTATAGAGCAACAATAGTGGTAATTTCATCCTGTAGAATTTCCACGTCAACTTTAAAGGAATGCTTCGGTCACATTGCTTTCTTTTAAGCCACACTAACATAATCTTGTGAGCCACATCTTGGTCAATATTGCCGTTCTTTTGAATGGATGAGCCAAGTTATTTAAAAAATTTCCAAATGTCTAGAACTTTTCCATCCAACCTCACCATAGCATTGTTTTCCCTCGTCCCAAAGTGACATTCCATATACTCCGTCTTACCTCCGACTTAACTTAAACCCTGTGACCTCCAGTTTGGTATTAATCCCATCTTTAGTTTCATCCACCAATACAATATCGTCCACAAACAACATGCACCATGGTACCTCATCTTTGATTGACCTTGTTACTTAATCAATAACCGTTGCAAAAAGAAAGGGGCTTAACGTCGACCCTTAATACAACTCAATTGTTATAGGGAAGTCTTTTGTCATTCCACAACAAGTCCTCGCATTTGTGGATACATCCTGATACATATCCTTAACCATGTCACTATTCTAGCTCTGAGAATTTCTAGCTTCGATTGACAAAACGAAAAAATATTAACATTTATTGAAACTGAAACTTACCGTGGCTTAACATATAGATTTTGTACACAACACCTAACTTATTTGCATTGAAATGAAACTGCAACTAAAAATTCCTAATATGGGTGAACCCTAAATAAATTTGGGTGGCAAACTTCCAAATCAGCGGTTGCGCATGTACCACATATGGCAAATCGCCAGTAAGTGGATACTCTTGTGCACCTTAGTGCGCTTTTCATTTTTAATTCTAAGGTGGTGGGGTGTATGCGTGTCAGTCAACACCAAAAATTCTACCGCTGTTGAAAGTTCTGAAATGTTGCAACTAATTGGAAACACCCCAAAACGGCAATTAAAAATTCCTAATATGGGTGAAACCCTAAATAAATTTGGGTGGCAAACTTCCAAATCAGCAGTTGCGCTTGTACCACATATGGCAAATCGCCAGTATTGGTGCGCTTCTCGTCTTTAAATATAAGGTGGTGGGGTGTATACGTGTCACTCAACACCAAAAATTCTACCACTTTTGGAAAGTTCTGAAATGTTGCAACTAATTGGAAACACCTCAAAATGGCAAATTTCGCAACAAAATGTTGGAGGCAGTAGTATATAAGATCTCGTCTACTCTAATTTCATTGTTTCAGTTAGGCTTGTAAATAAGTTGAAGAGAACATAGCCTTGCTTGTTGCTACTGTCCGATGAGGTCTTGAAAATCTATCCTTTATTGCTACCTTTACTTAACTTTGCTGTCTAGTTTCTCCTTTATTTAATTCATGGTTTGCTTAACATTACTGTCCAAAATCTGGGTCTTGACTTTGCAGGAACACTTCTCCACCAATGCTAGATTGTCTTCACGGTATTTCATCTCCAATTGTGAAGAAATGCTGGTATGTGAACATTTCTTTCTCACATATGAGTGCTGAAAATACTTTCAAATGTCATAATTACTTGTAATAATTTGTAAGAGAGTTTCCAGAGAAGAATAAAGGATTCGGTTAATATTGATGATAATAGATTGTTTGATACAAGTGAGTTTAGCCCACTACTTCTAAGTGAGTTTAGCTCACCACTCTCCAAAAGCTCACTCGATTTCTGGATAGTTCTTCCTTTTCCCCCTTCCTCTACTTAAACTGCTCTTTCTAAGCAACAAGGTATAATTAATTAATGCAGCTCCTACTATCTTGGCTGTTTCTTAAGATGCAAACAAAAGTGAAGTACAAAAAGCAATCCAGTGAGTCCAAAAACATTTACTACTGTGGAGACTACCCCCAATAGGGCCAAAATAGCGATCATAACAGCTTCATGGGTTGGTGAGATCTTCACAGGTGTTGTTTGTTGCTTTCTTTCTCCTAGCATAGGTGTGAATCACAGGTGGCCGGTTTTGATTCGTTGCAATACTCCCCCCCAAAAGACTCACCTTGTCCTTAAGGTGGTAGTTAGGAAAGCGCATCATAATAGTCTCAACCTCTTCCTAAGTCGCTTCAAACTCTGGCAATCCTTTCCGTTGAATTAGTACTTCTTGCAACTCTGGACTTTTCATTCGAATGGCGAGAACATTCTCAGGCTCAACTTTCAGCTCCTTATCAGAATTGAGCTATGCCGAAAAGGGATTCGAACTAAGGTTGCTTCCTTTCGCTTCCTTTAGCTATGATGCATGAAAAACTGGATGAATTTGACAACTATCAGGTAAATCCAACTTGTATGCCACCTTCCCCACTCGCTGAATTACTGCATACGGCCCATAATATCTCGCTGCCAGTTTTTCGAATGCATGGTTGGCCAACGACTTCTCCAATACCGTTGAAGTTTGAGGAACAACATATCCCCAACTTCGAATTCCACATCACGCCTTTTCGAATTAGCATACTTCGCCATAATTTGTTAAGCACTAGACAAATTCAACTTTAACTCATCCAACATCGCATCTCGCATCTACAGTACCTCCTCAACTGACGTGAATATTGATAGAAATCTCCACTCACAACAAGGGGGTAGAAACTAGCTTCGATCTCTCTAAAGCGATGCACCAAGAAAACGAATCTAGGTCGAATAATTTTATGAATTGATTAAAGCCAAGCACTCTTAATTCCTAAAACGATCCTCACCAGAGTATAAAGCTAAGCGCCAACTCTTAGGGACGAAATTCCACATGAATTTCTCAAAGAATATTTGTTTATGTGTAAAAACAATAAAACTAAAGCATAATGTTTTATTCAATCAATCTATGATTTGTTACAATTGTTATTTGAGGATTTTTATAGGACAACCATCAAATAAAATCCTAACAAACTTTTAACAAACATAACAAACTCTAACAAGCTCCCTAACTTCCTAAAACACGCCACACACACAAGAACACTCACAAAAACCGGATCAGAACAAGAACAAGTCATCCTTATCTAATCTTGTGCTTATCTAATCTAATAAATCCTAACTAATCAAGATTTTATCCTAACTAACTAACTATCAAACTAACAAACAAGATAATCATCAAATTACAACCAAGAAACACGCACAAATCAAGAAACCCAAAGAAAATCAAGAACACGCAATTTTCTGCAAAACCACATGCTCCAAATTTGCGCCATTTTCAAGATCCTCTGTAAAACGTCAAGAAACCTTTCAAGATTCGATCTTTTAATCAAGAAACCTTCAAGAAGTCATTCCTCATGTCTTTTAGGTGTAAAATGATGACCAAGACTCAAAAAGAAATGAAAGCAATAAAGCCTAAAATGAGAAAAACCCTTGCAAATGCAGTGGGAAAAAACTCATAGGCAAAACCATTCTATTCCCCAAATCCACCCAACCTTCCATGCTTCCCAAATGCTTCAAGTGGCATGTGCCACCATGCATACAAATGATGATGTTTTTGATGTACCAAAAAGCCTTGGATCACCATAACCAATAATCTCCCTAACAATTGAATGATTTATTGAAGCCATAACCAAACCTTCGAAGTTGTCATCTTGATTCTTGTCATCAACACTATCCACCGGAGTTTGCCCCTTGCCTACTCGCATTTACTTGGGTGGCTCTTTGCCGTACGCCACTTGAAATGGTGACATTTGTGTGGACGAATGGGTGTTGGTGTTGTAAGAGTATTTGGCCCACGCTAGCCATTGGGCCCACTGTTTGGGTTGACCACCACACCTCATGTAAGTCTCAAGCCCCTTGTTGACCACCTTCGTCTGTCCGTCGGTCTCCAGGTGATACGCGTACTCCTCCTCAACTCAGTCCCTTGTAAACGGAAGATTTCCTTCCAAAACCCACTTAAGAAAATGCGGTCACGGTCTAATACAATGCTTCTAGGGATGTCGTGGAGGCGCACCACCACCTTCACGAAGGTCTCAGCCACTTCGCAGTATATGGATGTCTTAACACAGTAAAGTGAGCGTACTTGGAGAGGCGGTCAACCACCACCAGGATCGTATCCACCCATTTAGACCGTGGCAGCCCTTCCACAAATCCATGGTGATATCTTCCCATACCGCCTCCGGAATGGGCAGCGGTTGCAGCAGCCTGCTGGTGTTTGTTGTGAGTGTTTGCTACTTTGACAGACTACACTACACAAGCTCTCACATACTCACTCACATCTCGCCTCATTCCGTACCAAGTCCATTTCGCCGCCAACCGCAAGTAAGTTTTTGTCTCGCCGGCATAGCCACCAATTAGTGTGTCATGGTACGCCCGTAAAAGCTCCTCCTTAGCGGCGGACCCCAATGGTATTACCATTTTCCCTTTGAGCATCAACCTGTGATTCTCGATATGATAACCCGCGATCTCTTTCCCTTCCTCAATCTCCTTTTTGATTCCTTGTGACTTGGAATCCTCGTTGATCTCTCAATAAAGAGCTTCCCAATCCACCGTGGCACGAGGGCTGCTAATTCAAGTTCACCTTCCCCTTTTCTTGACAAGGCATCGGCTACCCGATTCGAACACCCTGGTTTATTCCGTTTATACTGTATTTCAAAATCAAACCCAATAAACTTTCGAACCCAACGCTAGTACTGCATTCCCACTTCATGTTGTTGGATGATGAATCTTAGACTTTGTTGAACACTGCTTATCATGAATTTCGGCCAGCAAGTAGTGTCGCCATTTTTGCACCGCCAAACACACCGCCATTAATTCCTTTTCATAAATCGACTTGTTCCTCCCTCTTGGCTCCGAAACCTTGCTAAAGAAGGTGATTGGGCGATTATCTTGCATTAACACCGCCCCTAACCCGAAGCATTTGCTTCCACCACGAACCCTTTGGAAAAGTTCGGCGTTGCAAGAAGCAATGCGGTTGTCATGGCACACTTGAGGTTGTTGAAAGCTTCGGTTGCTGCTTCACTCCACTTAAAGCTGTCCTTTTTTAATTGATGAGTGAGGGGTTGGGGCCGTTACGCTATTTGGGCATATCGGGCTATGAATTTTAGCTAGTAAACCCCAAAAACCTTCTTAAATCTGTCAATGCTTTTGGAATGGGCCATTTAGTCATTGCTGCAATTTTCTCTTGGTCCATTGATACCCCTTCCCTTGAGAGGATGTGGCCCAGTCGACCAAGTAAGCCACTTCTTTCTTGCCAAAATCACACTTGTGAAGGCTTGTAAATAGTTGTTGTTCCTTTAAGCTTCCCAAAACCACCCGTAAGTGTTCAACATGCTCTTCTTCATTGTTACTATACACAAGAAAGTCATCAAAAAAGACTAGCACAAACGTTCTCACGTAGGGTCTAAACACCTCATTCATAAGAGATTGAAATGTCGCCGGAGCATTGGTAAGGCCAAAGGGCATGACCAAAAATTCATAGTGCCCCTCATGTGTACGAAATGCCGTCTTGTGAGCATCCTCGGGTTTCATTAAAATTTGATGATAACCAGACTTAAGATCAAGCTTCGAAAACACTCTAGCCCCCTCCAATTAATCCAATAATTCATCAATAACCGGGATAGGGTATTTGTCCGGTATGGTTTCCTTGTTGAGCGCTCGGTAATCAACACAAAACCGCCACGATTTGTCCTTCTTTTTCACTAGTAGAACAGGACTAGAGAATGGGCTAGTCGAAGGGCTAGAGAATGGGCTAGTCGAAGGGCGGATAATTCCCGCTTCGAGCATCTCACGTATTCATCTTTCGATTTCATCCTTTTGAAATGAAAGGTGCTGGTAAGGTCGAACGCTAACCGGGTTACTTCCTTCCTTAAGCACGATACCATGTTCATGTCCTCTCACAGGTGGCAATCCCACCTTTCCTTAAATACCCCACTGAATTCTCCTAACACCCCTTATAAAAATGAAGGCACCACCCTGCCTCCTTTCCTTCCACTTGACCCCCATCCAACTAACATAACTCCACCATCAATCCACCTTGCTCCTTTCTCAAAGTTTGAATCATTGCCTTCAAGGTAACCCCCGTTCTCACGAGCTTCGGGTCCCCATGGATGGTGGCTAGTTGTCCCGCCACCGAGAAGGTCATAATTTGAGACTTCCAATTCATGGTGACGTCACCTAATTTCTCCAACCACTGGACGCCAAGTGATACTTAGTGTCGGTGTTCCCTAATTGCAGGGGAAGGAAGTCCTCCGTTATCTCGACATGATTGCTCAAATTAAGTTGCACCCCTATGCATCTTCCTTGGCCACGTACGATCTCCCCGTTCCCCAATGGCACGCCGAAGGTTCCCCCTTCTGAGATTGGAATGCCCAACTGTTGAGCTGTGGAGGTAGTTATGAAATTTTGGGTGGTGCCAGGATCGATCATGACTACCACTTCTCCCCCACGAATTGACCCTTTAAGCTCCATGGTTTTTAGGTTGGTGAGCCCAACCAATGAGTTTATAGAAATGGTGGCGGATTCCAGCTCTCTTTCACCGTCCGATGCCTCCAACACTGCCATTTCGCCTTCCTCGTCCTCCTCATCTTCTTCCACCAAAAGTACACTCAACTCACGTGCCTTGCGACGGCGCCCCACACTCCATCGTTCATCACATTTAAAGCATAACACGCGAGACTTCTTATCTTGCCATTCTCGCTCAGTGAGCTTCCTCACCTCACTGGAAAATTTGGTAGTGGATAGAGTTGATTTGAACTGCTAGAAAGAGTAGGGCTGGTTTGATTAACTGAGCTCGTTGAGCTCTGAATCATGGCCCGATTTCCCATTGGTTGTGTTGGCCAGTGGGATGGATTCAAAAGTGGGCCTGGTTTCGGGTTGTGGGTTGGCCCAGCCCCTCTAAAAAGGGTAGAGGCTGGGCTGTTGTGAAAGTATGAAAATGGAGCGGACCTATATCCACCAGAATTCCCCTTCTTCAATCCGTTGACCCTGTTCTTTTCTTCAATCCTTATCTCCAAATCCATAGCTTGTTCCAACGTGAGAGGATTCAACATTCGAATTTCTGCGTTAATTTCTTCCTCAAGTCCACTCACAAATTGCCCTTTCATAAGGCTCTCAGGAATATCATCCAACGGCGGCGCCTTTTCAATGAAAGCCCTGCGGTACTCCACCACCATGGTGGTTTGGGCGACGGCGACCCACTGTTCATGCAAGGTTCCTTCATTAGTGGGGTGAAACTGCATCAATACCCTTCAACTCCTCCCACGAGCCCACCGGCCTCCTCCGATTTTCCTATTGGAACCAACGCAAGGCATCTCCCTCCATGGAAACTATGGCGGCTTGCAATTTCTCAAACTTTAGGAGTTGATAGAACTCAAAGTATTGTTCATTGCGCAAAATCCACCCCGTCAAGGTCACACCTGTCGAGGGTGGGCATCTCCAAGTTCCTGTATTTCCAGTTTCATCGTGAATCGGTGGTGTCATGATACTCACCTTTCCTTCTGTATCCTCCACCGGCCCCTGACTGCTCCGCCCCGTCGTCCTTGGCCTTATCCTTCATGACCTCCATCATTTGTTTTAACTCGGCTAGAAAATTCTCCTCCCCAAGTTTGACCTGCTGCAATGCGTCGTCAATGCTACTCAACCGTGAAGTAACCTTTGTTACTTGTTCTTCCAATGCCTCGACACGCTGTGTGTTGTTGGTCGCCGGCGACATGGCGGCAGCTCTGATACCAAATGCAAGGCACTACTCTCGCTAATTACTTGTAATAATTTGTTAGAGAATTTTCAGAGAAGAATTAAAGGATTCGATTTATGTTGATGATAAAAGATTTTTTGATACAAGTGAGTTTAGCCCCTACTCTCTAAGTGAGTTTAGCTCACCACTCTCCAAAAGCTCACTCAATTTCTGGATAATTCTTCCTTTTCCCTCTTCGTCTACTTAAACTACTCTTTCCAAGCAACAAGGTACTATTAATTAATGCAGCTCCCACTATCTTGGCTGTTTCTTAAGATGCAAACAAAAGTAAAGTACATAAAGCAATTCAGTGAGTCCAAAAACATTTACTACTCTGGAGACTACCCCCAATAGGGCCAAAATAGCGATCGTAACAGCTTCATGGGTTGGTGAGATCTTCACAGATGTTGTTTGTTGCTTTCTTTCTCGTAGCATAGGTGTGAATCACAGGTGGCCGGTTCTGATTCGTTGCACCCCAGGGAATCATATGGGTATTTTTAGGTCATGACAATGAATTGATCAGAAATAGACATAACTTGACTTATACAAATGAAACTCTGGCTATTTGAGTAGGTGTCCTTGTTAGGCATCAATTGGCTAAATTGAAATAGCTTGCTAGAACCTTTTTAACTGAAAATTAAAATGGTTTATTGCATGTTGTTATGGGTTTAGAATCAAGAAAACTGGAATGGTATGAGGTTGAAACTTCATTCCTAATAAAATGTGTGCTGGTTATTTATGAAGAATTTAAAACGCCTATTTGGAATTTTGGATCTAATATCCTTTGGATTAAATATTCCTAAAAAAAATTTCTTTGACAATTTCACCTATACCCATAAGGTCCTTTTATAAATCTTTTTTCCCATACTTTATTGTATAAACTAGATACTTTGAGCAATGCTCGGTTTTGCATTGTATTATAATCTATTCTACCCTCTGTCCCTCAAAGGTTGCAACGCTTTCGCATAGTATATAATGATGTGATGGTATATATAATTGTTATAGCAGGTGCATATTATTTCCCCTTTTATATTGTTCTATTTTTTGCACTTATGCTCTATTTCAAAAGATCTGATCTGGATCACAACAATGCAGAAAGTAGCCGCTATTATTGATGAACTGCCTCTACATTTGAATGAAAAATACCTCTTCTGTATGAGGTACGTTTATTGACATGTTGTCGTTTGATACTTATCTTTTCTGTTTGGTTACTTGTTGATTATATATGGTTTCCTTTATTCAATCGTCTTTTGTCAATATTTTCCAATTTAGTTTCACTTTGTAAAGCAATATGTTCAAAGATGTTTATGTTGAATTAGAATTTTAAGTTTTCCTCTATGGAAATAAAAAGGCAATTTTGTGAATTGTGAAGGTGCGTTCAGAAATTCTTTGTCAGTCTACTCCCTTAGGTTCTGACTTTCTGTAGAAGTAAACCACCATAACTATTCGTTACATATTTGATGCAGAAGACATCTTGCTTTCTTACAAGAATGTTCTTTTTTTTTCCAGCATGTATCCTGTATTAAATTTGTTTTCTTACAAGGATGACAATGTGAATAAATGGGAGGGTGAGAGGCGGAGGATGACCTAAATAAACATGGATGCGGTGGTTATTGGTGTCATGAGGTTATTGGGGGTTAAAGGAGAATTCACTTTAAATAGGGAAGTATGGAGGGGGATTATGCTGATTGGAGTTTTGCTATTTCTCTTACTGACTTGTGCGTAGCCAACCTCAATTTACTTTGGTGTTGTTATATAAGGATGACAATGTCATGAATAACATGGTATTGTTGCTGTATAAGGGTAACAATATCTTGAATCAGGCAGCATACGTTAATTTATTGTAAGACATGATGAAGTTTACCCTTAATTTTAAAGCTTACCCTGATTTGTAATAAAATAAAATTTAGTAAAAAATGAAAAAATGTTAGAAACTATAGATGCAAGTGTTTAGAACAACTATCAATTAAAACTCTTTTGTTTTTAAAACTACCTATTAAATTTATCAACTTGGTAGTACTACCTTCTGGCCCAAATTTTTGCTATTATTAGATCATTAGCCCCACAATTAACTAATTATTTTATTTTTGTATTAAGTAAACCTAAATGCTACCAAAAATTTTAACTTTGGTAATTGCTTAAGTTTTATTTCATTTAGTAAACTAAATCAGCCTTCAAATTTACTCTTTTATTGCTCTCTACAAATTTAATCAAACTAAATTGTTTAAACCTAAAATCTCCCTTTCTGTTAAGTTTTAATTATATTGCTCTCCTCTCCATTGCTGTCAAGTGTCAACTATCATAATTAGATCATCAGGTAATTGTCCTATATCTTTCTTAGTGTTTTTAGGAATTATTACTTAACAGAAATGAATTATTAGATCATCAGGTTAATAAATCATGGGTTCCATGGAATGAATTTGATTAAGCTATCCCTTTTATTTTTCAATCTTAATTGAGAGAAACCCTTATTTAGCAATTTTGTGTACCTTAGGATGTCATCTTCTTCGATCCATCCTGCTCACACTTCTGTTAGCCACATTAATTGTGGAATTGCTATGGCATAGAGGCAGCCACGGACATCATGAACCATTATAGGTTGTTTGGTTCATGGTTTAACTTATGCACCTGTTAATCACCTTTGAAATGCATTATAATTTTCAACTAGTACCTAAGTTTGGGTTTATGATGAAGGTTTTTGCATAATCCTCCACTCATGTTCCATAATTGTGCACTTATGCCAATGTGTTTCAAGAACAAGAATTAGAAATTAATTATGAATTTCAGAGTTTTCACAACATTTACGTGAGAGATACAGATATGAGTGGTGGAGATAAAAGCATTGCCCGGAAAAAGAAAATAAAGGGCAGAGTTTAATGAGAGCAATTAGGAATAAACAATGAAATAAGATGAGCGGAGAAGAGATAATAATATAGTGGTTGTTTGAGAGATTTATTGCATAGGTGTAACATTGTTATTTCACATAAACAACCATAAGTGGAAACTAGTTAATTGTGGATCCAACAATCTGAAAATATGACTTTTTTTATTTATTTATTTTTTTGGCGAGAAGTTAGTGCTACCATGTTGGAATAAGTTTGATGAGTAGGTCTTGTGTGTGATGGGCCACGCAGTGTGGCCACTCTTATTGCAAGTGATATTCTCATATATGCGTTCGAGTAACCCCTTTTATTGATTAAAATAACCATATTTTATTTGTGAATGTAACTTCCAACTCATCATAAGAGCAAAAATACGTAATCCAAAAAGGTAACCTCCTTTGTATTAGTAATCCTATTTTTCCATTAGAATAACGTCCCCTCTATCCTAGTAACCCCATTTTCCCATCAAAATAACCCCTCATACTCAATTATGAAGTATATATATATAATCTACCATGTTTGAAGTGTTAGTTATATAACAAAAAAAAGGATTTTCAAGTTGGTACCATCATACTTTTGGCCTTTTCATTTGGTACCCATTTTTTTATTGGAGTCCACACGATACCACTGTACTTCTAATCTAGTCTGTATGGTAACATTTAGTAAAATGATGGCTATTGCTTGATGACCCACAAATTCTCGAGCAACAAAATTTACGCAAAACAAGTAGAAATATGCAAGTAGAGTTATTTTTGTTTCATGGGAATCATAGGTTATTAATGCATTTTAGGCCAATTCTGACCTCAAATTTAACCCTTTAGAGCCTAATTATCCCCTTAAAACTTTGATAGAATTTTTTTTATGGCACACAAATCAAATAATGCAAAGCAAGTTTGATGAAATGATACTATTCGGTTAAAAGTATAGTGGTACCATTTGAAATTCAATAAAAAAATCGATACTAATTGGTAAGGCCAAAAGTACAATGGTACGAAAAGGAAAATCTCAAGAAATTTATTGTGCAGTTATTTTTGAAAAATTGACATTTATAAGATAGTTTTTCCCTATATTTACTTCTCTTCTTCACTAGAAATTAGCCCGTAAAAATCGCTGCATGTTTGAAGTTACCATGAAAAAATCATCTTAGTATGTAATAAAAAACAAAACATGTTAAAAGTTATTGTGAATTGCTCAAAATAACCAGAAAATTAATGATTTATAATACATTTAATGTGAGCTTGCGTTGTGCAATATGGCAACATACAACACTTTTTGCAATATGTTTTCTTTTGATGTGCAACTTATCAGTTTATTATGCTGAAGATTCGATGTTGGCAACTATTATCTGCAACATTGAATGTTTAATTGCATATTATTTGGAACACTTGATTATAATAATCATACCTTTGGATATGTGTCTCCTCCCACCTTCATGAAACTCATCTAATATCAGATTCATCCGAATTTGCTCCTTTTCAACTGTAACATTTTTGGTTGTATCGATTTTTTAAAACTTCGGTAATCGTAGTTGACCATTGATTTATCTATTTATCTCAGTCTTTCTTTCTTCCATTCTTGAATTTTGATGCTCATCAAAACTTTGTAGGATTTATTTCTCTTTTGATTATATATGGGTTTTTATTTTCCATAAATCCATGTCTGACAGATGCATCTCTCACAAATGATAGTAGACTAGAGTGCCATAAATTTTAGTGGTATAAACAATTTCTATCTAGGATTTCATTTGGCATTAACACCAATATCAAAGATTGGAAGACAAAAATTAAGATCTTTTTTTATTTAGCCTGATCTATTTCATGTTACATAATAAAAAATAAAAAAAATAAAAAACTAAACTAACGAAACTTTTTTTAAATAAAAAAAACTAAAAAGAGGGGATTAACGCATTGTTCTAAAAGAAAAGATGAAAAGGAAGTGAGGGAAAGGGAAGGGAAGAAGTCCCATTGTTTGAATTAAAGGTTAGGGATTTGGAGGGAAAATATAGCATCATCATCTTGTGCCTTTGACTTTCGCTCTCTTTCTTCTCCCCTCTAACTTGCTATCTAAAAATAGTGTAAAAGTGAGAGTATTATGAGATTGATTAGAGGGGCGGTTTTGACCAAGACTGCCTAAAAGGTGGCGAATGTTGATTTTTACAATCAATTTTTCCTACTTATTCCACAAATTACTTGGTGTTTTTGTTGAAAAGTTATGGCATCTTAAGCTTTAGGGTGCATATGATTCATCTTTTTTTGGCTTATTCGAACTTGGGTTGAACTTGATAAAATTTGATCAACTTGTTGTGTTTTTTTTTATTACTCCCTATGTTCCTTGAAGTTCATGCGACTTTCCCCATTTGGACGTTCTTTAAAGTTCATGTCTTTTTTAGTTTATTCTATTTTTGGACATGAAATATAATATTTTATTAACATGTGGAGACCACCATGTGGGGCCAATTATCTCATTAATGAATCATCCTTTTGATATATTTTTCTCTCAACAATCTAATATACTTTTTGACTCACTAAATATTTTAATACTATTTAGATTTTAACCATAAATTATGTTTGACATGATCTTTAAGGAACAGATGGAATATTAGGAACGGAGGGAATATTTCTATCATGACTAGAAAAAATCTTTTAGAAATTTATATGCTACTTCTTTGAGATTAAGGCTGTGATTGATTGATTGGTATGCTACTTCTTTGCCATGCCATAAAAAGGTTGCTTCAAGGATTGAACCCGTAATCATGTGGATATGAGTAGATATTTGAGTATCTGACCACAGCTTCAGGCATGACCTTCTCTGAACTCTTTTGTGGCAGGAGCCTTCATCCTTTTAGTTTCTCATAATTTTGCACATATCTTGTCATTTTATGGATCACCTTAACTATTAGCTGCATGCAATGACCATATTGTTCTGGTGAGCTGTCTTTAAAATTGCATGACCTTTAAGAACCTATTTGTTTCTAATGCAGTCCAGTTGATGTGGATGATGATATATCATCACAAGGACTTGTGCAGGTAAATTATCACATTTATATTAGCATTTAGTTTATTCTAATACATAGTGTAATTAAAGATTTCCTTTTTCTTGTCTGAGATGATTCTTCTTTGCAATTGTCAATTTACAGTTTGCGCAAACATATGCAAAGAAAGGCATTGTGCATTTACGCGAAATTTTCACACCTGAGATGCTAAAAGTGCCTAAAACACCCACTGCTCTGGAAGAAATGGAATCTATTCATAAGGTCTGACTTCTACTACAAGCTATAATTAATGTATTAAACAATTGTACCTGTCCTCCCAAGGCCGTAGTATACTATTAAAAAGAGGTCGCTGTGTAAATGCTAGGTAGCTGTCGGCCATTCCTGTTAATCAAGAACCTTGAGTTGACTTTCTTTATCATTTTAAAGATACAAACTGTTTGGTGCATATATTATACTTGTCCGCATATGATGTGAATTACCTTGACTAATCATGAAGTTATCAATACGTTGACAATGAAAAATCCTCTGCTATGAGCCTATGAGATTTTTACTATATTTCATATATTACATTTGTATTTGAAGACATGCTACTCCATTCATTCTATTAGTTTGGAATATTTGATGTTCAAAGTTGACAGATAACTTCGCATCGTCTTACAGTAAAAACATCTGTACAGGTGATGATAGTGCATTTACCTTTTATGCAAGAGATAAGATAGGATCAGATTGATTGATAAGATAGGGTCAGAAAAGTAAGTTGATTGGACATATAATAACATATAGAGGCTAAGGAGTATCTTATAGAAAGTTAACTGAAATTAGGAATTTAACAATGTTAAATCAAATGAAAATCCAGGAATGTACAACATAAATGATTGCTTTTGTTTGTTATTATTCATGTAAAATAATCAACAAGAAAAACTTCATGATGACATAGGAGCCAATGGAACCTGCATTTTCTTTATGTGATTAGTAGTTTTTAACAGTTGGCTATTTCGAAAGAATAAATATATTCTGTTGTCGGTCTTTGTGTTTTATAGATTCCGATTTTACTTTATGTGAATGTAATCATATTAGAAGGATCTGAAATGAATATGGTCACTTAGCGGCATGTTTGTAACCTCTCACCATTCCCCTTCATTAATAGAGACCCTCCCAATCCTTGGTCCAAATAATAGGTAAAGGTCTTTTATTATTGTATCGATTTTTAAATTATATTCACTGCTTTCCATAGATGTTTTTGATAAGGATTTGAGGTAACCCAACCCTGGCATTTCAGTTTTGCAATCCGCAGCAACTTACAGCCCTTTAATTTCTTTAACTTATGCATGTTTTGACTGAAGGTCTTGGAGCTTTATGTTTGGCTGAGTTACCGTTTGGATGAGGCTTTCCCTGACCGTGAGCTGGCAGCGTCGCAGAAGTCTATTTGTAGCATGTAAAAACTTGCAATTCAATTGATTTTATTATTGTTTTTTCCTTGAGATTTCTCTTAATCCCTTTATCCCCGTGATTCAACTGCAGGTTGATTGAGGAGTTCCTACTGCAATATGGTTGGGAGCTGCCTAAATCAAGAAAAATGCTAACCCATCATAGGTTGTCACTTCTATCACAGCATAGAAAGCAATAGCTCTAGCATGCGGATAACTGAAGTAACTCCATAGATAAAGTGTCCACAACTCCTTTGGTTTTCTGAAGTTTATGGTTTTGTTGAACTTGCAACGGTTGTGGCTATTAGCTTTCGTGGTGTGTTCATTTAGCAAAAGTAAAATGTTACAAGGTGGGTTTAGGGTTCCTTAGGTTATTGTTCGAGTGCCGGTCTGCTTAATTACATGACAAGTATACATATACAAGTAAACATCATCATATAGATGTTTAACTTTCTTTCATTGCAAATTTGCAATAGATACGTTTGTGACACAAATTTGTTTTAGTAGATAGATCTGGTTTGAAAAATGTTGGTATAATGATGTCGTGTTGGTCATGTACAAGTATTTTTATCAAAAGATTTCATCTAATTATCTATTTTATATATGCCAGAGTGAGAACACAAACCAAATGTGACATGTGTCATGATGTTATTTGAAACTTCTTTGTTTTAATTATGTTCGTATAAAGTCATAAAGAAGACCAAAATAGGATGGTATTCATAATGTTATAATTTACTAATTTTTATTTTATTTTTTTTATTTTTTTTTTTAAAAAAAAAAAAAGCCCTTTTCTGGAAATTCTATTATTCCACAGACTAGTTACTATATGATTTACTATTATATGATTCAATTTTGGTCTTATAATTGACCTGTCTCACCATTATTAAATAGTGTGATTGGCCCAATTAAGTTTGGTACTTAAACAAGGCCAAAATCTTCACTAATAGAACATGAGCTGACGTTATTTTTCAGTATTCATAAAATTTCTATCTGTTCTATGCAAAATTACTTTACTTTTTTTTACTATTTTTGCCATTTAGATTTTCAAATAGCTTCTTCTACTTGTCATTGTTCATATTTTGTTAATTGCTAATCAATTTTCTATGTTTAAGTTTTTGTGAAACGAGACCGAAGATGTTATATTGCTATTAGAGATTATATAATTTCAAGTGAGTTTATCAATTTCGCATTTTTTATTATGTTCATCAGCTTCGTATTTGCTTTTTTTTTTCTTTTTTTTTTTAAATGATGCATGTTGTGTTTGTATTGATTAATTTCAATATACAGTTTGAGATTTATGAGTTGCCATTGATTTAGGAGATGTATTTTTCACCTTTCGTCATTGAAATATCTATCGATTGTGATGTTATTTCATCGAACCATGATTGATCTTCTTTATTTATTTTTTTTAATTGGTGAGTCCTTCTAATGTTATGAGTTCTTCGATGATTGTTTTTGTGCTTGTTTTTGTATGTTGGATTTTAAATCTAAAGTTTTAACGGTCTTATCTAATGTATTAGGGTAGAAAATAAACTTAAGAAAAGTAAGAAAAAATTCATGAGATAACCATAAAAAAAGGTGAAAGAAAAGAGGGGCATGTAAAAGGTTGTGAAAATGGTGATTTAAGAGGTATTTATAGAGTGTAGAAGAATAGGAAATGAAGAGTGGTAGACGGTCAAGAGGGGGAGTAAATGGGAGTGGGAAGGTGAGGTGTGATTATGGGGAAAAAGAGAAAGGAAGAGAGGATGAATCTTTGACTTGATGAGTATTCACGGCAAATAAAATCATTTTCCAACAAAATAATAACACATCATTGAAATTAAAATGCATGCACATATAATACATCATCATAGAATCCACTAAGCTCATGTACGCACACAAGAACACCACAAAATTCGTCACACACAAGTGCACAGAGAAAAAACGCACCTTGCGGAAAAATTATTTTCACTTCTAAAATTAAATAGAAATAATTTATAAAATTTTATTTCTTATCAAACTCATATTCTAAAATTATTAAAATTATTTCAAATAAAAATTGAAGCGTGAAAATAAAATATTAGAAGCTTTTAAATATTTTTAATGCACAAAAAAATACCGAGTATTACATCAAATGTTATTTTATTAGTCTTTAGTAGGTTGCTCAATAAGTATTTTGAGGGTTACAACTTTAGTTTTTGAACATATTGTGTGGAATGATACTTTGATAGCTTATTTTAGGGGTAGATTCTGATTAATAAACTCGTAGTTATTTCGTTATTTTTTAGGGTCACTACATAGTTTTAGGGTTACCAGATCAATGTTTTGGGGTTATTTCTTCTACTCTGTGGGGTTACTACTTATGTTTTTGAGGAGTTAATAGATGCTTAATTTAAGAGTTGGGGGTTGGGGCTACTAGATTAATGTTTAATTTTTATTCCCTTAGGTTTTAGGGGTTATCAGATGATTATTCTTGGGGTTACAGTTTTCTACGGGGTATATTATAGATCATGTCTTGTAACAACCTGCAAAATTCCTAACTATTTTCGGAAAACATATAATAAAATACTACCACTAATTTAGGAAAAACCAAAATATTACCACCATCGTGATAACGGCTAAGACTATTATCAAATATTACAGCGGAAGACTTCTATTTTAAAACAACTTTAACTCAAAATAAAACGCTTTAGTCCAAAACCAAACCAAATACATTATTACAAGTTGGAATCGAAACAACGGGCCATCAAAACAAACTTAGCTTTGCAAACTTGCAAACCAACATTAGTCCAATAGTCAGAACAATAATATCGATTGTTATAAATGAGCAATAAAAGAAGCACAACCAAAACAACAAAACTAAGAAAGACAATCAGGAGCACTCTTCACTCAATCCCAGCATGATTGACTATTCCCATCTGTGCCTATTGCTTTCTCTTTATTCCAGACTTCTACTCGCAATCGAAATGGGTTTTCGTAGGGCCAAGTCAAAGAGAAGGGCATGTACATAAAGCACGTAATTAGCAAAGCTGAGTACATAAATATTAAAGACTATGCAACACACTAGCATGGATAATCCTAAGCAAAAGCATGAACAAAACACATAAGCTTACCTTTACCATAAACATGTACTTGTAACATAGTTTCACTTTACTTTAAAGTTTATTAACAATTAAGTTTGGATTTTGCATCGAACGAGTTTTCTCCTTTAACAATTGCCTTTTTGGACACCAACTTAGGAGCAACTCTATGAAGGTATTAACTATACCACATAAAGTGACGGAATTCCACCGCATTAAAATAAATAAAGAGTACAACGTCTTCTACTCCGATTAGAATTCATAGATTACTATTTCATACAACTCTCCCCATTGTTCATATTCAAGGTATATACGTCCCCAAGAATTTTGGAGCAAATCTTCTTTCACTTTACGTGATAATCAATTTAGCTACTTGTTATGACCCACAAACAGCAACACATAGAGCACACATAATAAGCATGGCAAGCATGAACACCATATTAACTAATCTTGATTGATAAGTGATCAAATTATTTTTACTTCTTACTTTCTTATTTACTTATCCTTCCTTGTCCACACAGTTTTTTTCCTTGTCCAAACATTAACTGTGAATGGCTAACTATTTGCTCATCAAATTCTTTACTATTATACAAGTGAATAAATATTCACCAAATACTTTTCTTCTTGCTCAAATTGTTACACAACATAACTTACATTTTTTTCCTATATTGATTACTAGTCAACTTCTTTCAAAATAAATAACATTCCAACATCTTTGATATACTAAAATTGCTACAAAAACGAAATGTAAATCATAGTCGTCAAATCATAAGCTTAACATGTAACTCATGCCACAATAACACTTCTCATGCAAGTCAAAGCAAGTCAACATGATTCTATAACTTTTCAAACGTCACAAAACTTCTATCATGTAACTTAAGAGAAATGGAAAAACTTATAGCATGGTTTCCAAGTTCATGAAACATCTGTAGTAAATACGTACCTCATATAATAGCGATAATCCGTCACAACTACTAGAAATCATCTAACTCGAAGCTTCCTACAAAACACAATTCGGGACTAATTAAAAACTTCCTTTGTCTAAATTTTACAGCAACTCTAAACTAACTTTTAGTGTTGAAAAGTCAACCAAAACATTCCTTATATCATCTCAATTCAATTCCATACTTTACCCATTGATTTTCTTTTGAAATAACCCTTGTTTTTATTAATTTTTTAAAAATGGAAGCTTTATAAAATAACTTAAAAACCCATTTAAACCTTCTTAAACTTCATAATTTGACCTTAGAACAACTTATTAATGTTCTAAGATCATTATATGATGATTTTATGCATTTAAAACACTTATAGAATAATTATAGCATGAACTTACTATCACTACTATTTTTATTCGTACATAGAATAAATTGGCAGCTATTCTAAACTCTATAATTTGATCTAAAACATCATAGCAATAAGCAATGATCATAATATATGAATTTAAAACTTTAAACACATAAACCCTAATTATTTTTCAAAAAAACTTTAAACCATATTTATAAATTCATGAACAACTTTAAAGATTATAATTATAAAACATAAACATGATTATAAATTATAAAACATGATTAAACCATATTTATAAAGCATAATTAGACAAAGATTTAAACAAAATTGAAGAGGAATTTTTTTTTTTTTTTT